>CM062288.1:21873898-21961190 GCA_031216915.1 Pictodentalium vernedei | reverse complement strand
GCTGTAGTGCTCCCCCCACACTTTTTCCACCCCCCTCACCCCCCCCCCCCCCCCCATCCAAAGAAAAACTTCAAATTGCTATCTGACACAACCTGGATGCCTTTGAAGACCACGTTAGGCGTTGTAGAAACGCTCAGATATCGCTCCAATGGCGTCCAAATTATTCAAATGTGATTTTTTTTTCCTGGGGCATGGCCCACAGATCCCAAACCCCAAACCAACAGATTGGGGCACACTCACCCATGCTCACACCCCCTGGCTCAGGCCTACGACCTTTGGGAGATGCAGTAAGCATCTCGACCTTGGACCCCCACATCTTACTTAGCACCCCCCCCCCCCCCCCCCCCCCCCCCCCCCCCCCCGATCATTATCCTGTATCCTGGCACCCCCACTTCTGTACTTTATACACCTGCTTTGTTATTATTTTGTATTCAGTTTTAATTTTGATAAAATAAATAATTTTCACTTGTAACTGTTCTGTTACGTTTAACATTGCCATAATACAGAGACTCCATTCAGTGTCCTGTTCCTCGATCCCTCTCTGGACCTCTTGCCTCCTTTCGAAGTACAGAGTATGAGCTCTCCCTCATGTTGTTATGTGCAAAATAATATGGATTTACGGCATCAACGGGTATCACATGGGGAATAAATGGTCAAAGTAAATAATCCTATATAATTTTGATTATGTTGTTATGTGCAATTTAATAACATGGATTTACATCAACGAGTATGGCATGGGGAATAAATGGTCAAAGTAAATAATCCTATATAATTTTGATTATGTTGTTATGTGCAAAACATGGGGAATAAATGGTCAAAGTAAATATCCCTATATAATTTTGATTATGTTGTTATGTGCAAAATAATATGGATTTACGGCATCAACGAGTATGGCATGGGGAATAAATGGTCAAAGTAAATGACCCTATATAATTTTGATTATTATTTTTAGCTCATCTTTGACAAAGTCAAGCTGAGCTAATCTAATCGCTTCCCGTCCGTCGTCCGTCGTCTGTTGTCCGTCGTCTGTCAACACCATGTTTTGGTCTTCTCCTCCAAAGCCACTGGGCCAATTCAAGTGAAAGTTTGTGTGAGTGATGGTCCCAAAGGGGCATTTCATTTTTGTTCAACTCAGTATGCCCAGCCCCATAGGGAGGGAGTGGGGGAAAATGCTCCAAAATATTTTTAAAATCTTCTTCTCAAGAACCAGTGTGTGCAATGACTTGATATTTGCTATGGAGCTTCCATATGAGGTGTAGAATCAAGTTTGTTCAAACGAAGTTCGTAAAGTAATATTTGGCTTTGTAATAGGAGGAGTAAGATTTTTGGCCCCGCCCAAAATTTCTATTTTCTGAACCGATGGTTCGGTATGAACCAAATTTGGTTTGTGGTAGTATTGGGTCATAAGTACTTGACCCATGCAAAAAAAAAAAAATTCCCGCATCCTCATGCACTGGGAGCTAAAAATAGAAATATTTTCAAACGCCCATATTTCCCAAACCACAGAACAGAGAGCTTTTATTTGGTATGAAGTATCCTTATGACCAGTAGAATTGAATGGTAAAAAAAAATTGCCATCGGTTATGTTAGGGTGTTCTGTAATGGGCATCGAAAAAATGCTGAGTCAGCATATTTGCAAAAATTAAAAAAAATCTTTTCTCCAGAACCAATCATCAGAATCTTTTGATATTTGGTATACAGCATTCATATGGGGGTCAGATAAAAGTTTGTTCAAATAAAGCTCATTGGTTCATATTTGGGCTCTCTACAGGAGCCCGAAGTTTTAACATAGGGTAATATGCGGAATATTCTTTAAAAATCTTCTTCAGAACCACCAGTCAGAATCTTTTAATATTTGGTATACATCATTGTTATGAGGGTCAGATTCTAGATTGTTCAAACCAAGTCCCTAGGTTAATATTTGGGCTTCCTACGGAAGCCCAAATTTTATCTTTGTTCAATATGGAGGGTAATTTAAAAAAATCTTCTTCTTCAGATCCATCAGTCAGAATGCTTTCATATTTGGTATTCAAATCAAATCCCTAGGTATATATTTGGGCTCACTATGGTAGCCCAAATTTTTACTTAGTGCAATATGAGAAAATTTCTTTAAAAATCTTCTTCTTCAGATCCACCAGTCGGAATGCTTTTATATTTGGTATACAACATCTCTAGGGGGGTCAGATTCCAGGTTGTTCAATTCGAGGGCCTAGGTTAATATTTGGGCTCCATATGGGAACATGAAATTTAACTTAGTACAATATGAGGGAATTTCTTCAAAAATCTTCTTCATATTCACTTGTCAGAATGCTTTCACATTTGGTATACAACATCTCTAGGGGGGTCAGATTCAAGTTTGTTCAAATCAGATCCATAGGTCAATATTTGGGCTCGCTATGGTAGCCCAAATTTGAACTTAGTGCAATTCGAAGAAATTTCTTTACAATTTCTCTTCTTCAGATCCAACAGTCAGAATGCTTTCATATTCGGTACACAACATCTCTATGCAAGTCAGATTTAACTGTGTTCAAATCAAGAGCCTGGGTTAATATTTGGGCTCTCTATGGGAGCTGGAATTGGCCATTTTGCTGAAGGAATAAAAATTTTGTATTCAGTACCCTCTAGAGGTACTAAGATTAATCCACATAGGTTGTATCAAGGGGCTTCATAAGGGAGCTCTGCATTTTACTTATGATCAACTGAAGAAAAAGCATGATGCCCAGATTATTTTTGTCACTCCTGAGGGACTCAAGGATTGACAGTGTAGCCTATGGAGATGGCTTGCTTAATGTAGACTCATTCTTGGACTCTGTTTAAATTGTGTTCTGTACAAGATGAGCGCTTCAGGCCCCGTGGGGCCTCTTGTTTATTTCATGCATTTAATATGAGAAAAATATGACTGAAATAAAAAAACAAAACAAAAAAAACGTTCATGTGTTCCGACACTCACCTAATTTTGTGCAGTAAAAGCCCACACTCTCTGGCCATATTCATTCTTGTGCATGCCCCACCGGCTATTCTCACTGTCGGGTTGCGACTTATCCAAAGGTAATAGTCGCAGGGGAGGTATTTTGGCTGAAAATATTGGGTTCGACTTATACGTGGGAGCGACTAAAACACAGACATAATTATACAGAAATAATCACTTTTGGATTTGCCCGTTATGCTGAGTGCTGATGTTCGCTGTCATTTTCAAAATGAGATTACGAGGGGTCGTTGTAAATTCCGAAGTTTCCACGTCAAAGTATGCAAAAACCATATGGATGTTTTTTTTTGCCCCTGTCAGTTCGGTTTTTCGGTTTATTGCAAAAACTAAAATCGAACTGAAAAACCTCAATGCTCTGGCAGTTTGACAGAAACCCTAGTGCACTTACTCAGCACACTATTACATCAAAATAGTGCACAATACAGTGACATGACTTCTAGTTTTAACTGTATAATGGAATTAATTTCAATTCTTATATAATGGAATTGATTTCAATTCTTATACAGTGGAATTAATTTCAATTCTTATATAATGGAATTAATTTCAAATCTTATATAATGGAATTAATTTCAATTCTTATATAATGGAATTGATTTCAATTCTTATATAATGGAATTCTCTAACATTTACTTGCTGCTTGTCATTCATTTTCTCACATTTATGTAGCATTCCACAATAGGAGAATGGAATGTAAACCTAGGCTGCTGAATTCTGAGGTAAATTAATAAATTTTGTATATTGATGAACAAATAAAAAACAAGACTTTGAACTCATATTTTGTTTATATTACAGATAAAGAAAGAGATGTACCTACTTGTATGGACAGAGAAATTAAAGACCTGATGTTGGTCAACATATACCAAAGATTATAAGTTCAAGTTAGTACATTTAATCTGTTATGCATCCAGGAATTCTTTTGGGATGTCTACAGGGACCGAATATGGATGCTCTCCCAGTGACATTTGGGCACGATTTTTTCCAATTCACAAATCAAAATTTCCCAACCACAGTCCTCGCTCAAACTAAAATTTAATTCACAATTGGTTTTCTGAACAGGGCAATCATAAACCCACAGAAAACCAATTATTGTCAACCTGACGAAGTATAGAAAGGGTCTAAATTCTTAGAACTTTTAACAGTATAAGAACAGTTTAATAGATATTACAGAGACTGTATTGAATAATATTTTGTCCCGTGAGTATACGAAGGCACCATTTTCAATTTTAAAGCGTACAGTTAAAACTAGAAGTCCTGTCATGAAATGCGCAGAAATAGCACGTTGATATGCGCATTAATGTGCGCGTTATGGCCCAAGTAAAGCTAGCAAATTCTGTACATATGGTCTCTGCACAGGCAATGTTTCAGCCAATAGACCTCCGGGTAACCCGGAGGTCCATTGGCAGAAATATTGCATGTGTTTGCTATGAGTAACCAGGAGGACCTGCCGTGCTTTGGATGCCATTCAATATGGCAATTGCGCGCAATTCCAACGCGCAATTAAGCCTAGATAAGCGCACAATTCGTGACAGGACTTATAGTTTTAACTGTAGCAGATGGGCACCCTGTTCTACTCAGAGGATGATTTCACGTTACTATTTTGTTATTATGGAACCCATTTCTTGTTCATATGTTTTTGGCCTGTGCAACCGATTTTTTTTGTTCATGCTAACTTTTTTTTTAATTGGTTACGCTAAAGGTTACATAATAAAAATAAGACAGAGGATGAAATAATTCAATTGTATAAATTGTATTAACCCTTTACCCAATGCAGACAATATCAAAATTTATTATTTTAAATATCATTTTTTTAAATTTTTTTCTAAAATTTCAACAAAACCATAACATGGGACCTCTCGTTGGAATGAGCTCGACAAGCTTGTTCCAATGAGGGGTCACATGATATGGTTTTGTTTTTGAAAAATAATATTTTTTCAACTGCTGAATTTGCATATTACGCGAGCAGATGCGGGTGATTCGTTAGGTAAAGGCGTAACAAATTTAATAGATAAATGATTCAGATTTTTTCTGTAGGATCAAAACTATTTTGGGCCCAATCGTGAAGTCCTTGCAATTTAACCCTTTGAACCCCAGAGGCTGCTTTTCCAGCCCAGGAGCATGATAATTCATAATTTCATTAAGTAGGTTGACTTTTGAGTGAAGGGTTGGTATAGACCAATCAATATTTTCAACGAGTAGCCCCAAGGCTGTACGTTGAAAATATTATTTGGTCTACCCCCAAATAAACAATATGGACTCTTCCCGTTGCTGCCATTGAACTGATATGGAAGATACCACCAGGGTTCAGAGGGTTAATGTACCATAGTATATTTGTCTTATGTATATGTATATTCCACCCTGTTAACATAATTGAGGATTCCATGCAATACTGAGCCTTTGAGCCTCTGTTACTGCACTTCGTTTCTTATATCGGCTAGGTGCTCTGAATAAATAAGGCATTTCAGTTTAACAATGCAGTTACCTTCAGTCTTAAGTACAACAAAATTGTTTTTAAAATCCCCCCGTTTCGAAAGTTTTTAAGCACACGGTTGGCTTGTCTTTTAGATGACTATTAATTATTTACGTGTTTCATACCCATGTCGTTTCAACCCATTTAAATGTTTAACAGTAGATTAATTTTTTACATGAATGTTTTCTGCATTTTCATATCATTGTCACAATACTATTATTTAAGTTGAAAAGCTAAAATTGGTATCTTTAGTTTAACCCTTTACCCAATGCAGACGATATCAAAATTTATTATTTTAAATACCATTTTTTAAAATTTTTTCCAAAAAATGGAACAAAACCATATCATGTGACCCCTCATTGGAACGAGCTGGCCGAGCTCGTTCCAAAGAAGAGTCACATGATATGGTTTTGTTGAAAAATTAAAAAAAAAAATTTTTCAGCTGCCAAATTTGCATGTTATGTGGGTGGATGTGGTCAATTTGTTGGGTAAAGGGTTAACCTGGTTAACTTTCCCCACTGTACATTTGGATTCTCGTGAAAATGGTTGCGAGAATCCATACCTACAATGAGTGTCCCAGGATCCCATGATGCCACCATGGTTGAACCACTGTTATATACTGATAACACATAGAGCCAGTTCCAATGACAGCCATATTTGTAAGATTTTATTGACATAATGTCAGGATATTTCAGGTCATGTTAGCCTTCTTCTGGTTAATTTGTTGCTGCTGTGTTAAATAAAAGGTTAAATTGACTCAATTCTTTTCACGTGAATCCTAGCAGAGGTGCAGCGAGAATCTACATGGATTCTCGTTGGTTTTATTGCGCGAATCTTTGTGCGAATCGATTCTCGGATTCTCGTCGAAATTTTAGCCCTGGTACGGAATATCAAAATTTATTATTTTAATTATTGTTTTTGAAATTTTTTCAAAAAATTTCAACAGAACTATATTATGTGAACTCTCATTGGAAAGAGCTTGACGCACGTGTTCCAATTAGAGGGGGTCACATGATATGTTTTTTTTTTTTATTTTTTTTTTTTCAACTGCTTAGTTCGAAAATTACACAGGCGGTTGCAGGCGATGTGTTAGGTAAAGGGTTGTTTACTTCTGCAGCCCATTGTTTGAACCATAGGATGTGAAAAAAATCTGGGGCAGATTTATGCGGGACAATAACCAGCGGGATTAAAGGCTGAATGTATATGTATTCCTCTATTAACCCTTTGCCCAATGAATCGGCTGCATACGCCCGCGTAATATGCAAATTCAGTAGTAGAAAAAATATTATTTTTCAAAAACTTTCAACAAAACCATATCATGTGACCCCTCGTTGGAACGAGCTCGTCGAGCTCGTTCCAACAATGGTCACATTATATGGTTTTGTTGAAATCATTTGAAAAATTGGAAAAAATGATATTTAAAATAATAAATTTTGATATCGTCTGCGTTGGGTAAAGGGTTAAAAAGAACACAACAACGGAAATCCCCCCCAAAATTATTTATATATATGGTCATCCCATGGCAATTGGTTGGTATTAAATGTTTGCTACTTTTGTGTTGTCGGTAATATGTTGAAATGTGGGTGTTTAGAGATGGACATGTAAAATAGATGGACACTGTGTAAGTTCACTGAACAAAACAAATTACCACTTCCACCTAATGAATTGTAATTTCGAATCTTCTGACCGATCGGGGAGTTACACAGCAACAAACATTTTCGTTCACATAGTAATTTTTACCTGAACAAAACATCGTTTGCAGGGTTTTTAGATTTGCGAAACCATCACACTAACAAAACTAACATTTGTTTGAAATTTTGAGGCGTTTTATTATTACTGTTTGTACATATTGTAGCTTAAAATTCTGTATTATGTTCTCAGTCCAATTTGAAAGTAATTTTTCTTATTCATTGTTTGTTTCTTCTTCTCCAAAACAAATTTCTAATTGCGTCCCTTATGCCATTAGGCCCGCATGGTATTTGATTTTTCAGTACTGAGTACAGTACGAAATAAAATACTGCAGTTTGACTAAATAATGTGAGCAGCTTACTGACAAGATATTTTTTAGGGTTAGTCAGGTCGCTGAATTTGTCAGTTTTTTTTCAGTGAGCATTTTAGTGCTCCATCTGTCCATCCATCTGTCCATCCGTCTATCCATCTGTCTGCATATTGATTTACACCTGTTCATTCATCTGTATAAAAATATCCAGGCCCTTTACGGTTAATGCGGTTCCATTTTCCGGTTTGCTCCAAAAACTGGAACCGAACTGGAAAACCGAAAAACTGCCCAGCGCTATAGGAATATTTAGTTAAACAAGTTTATCCCTCCGCACTCTAGAGTTGAAGGATGTAAATCACAAGCAGCAAACCCATAATGCATTACTTTGGGAAAAGGTTAACTCTCTCCACACTGATGTCATAATAACAAAATTCCAAATAGCAAATGTTTCCCATAATGCAACTAGGAATTTAATTAGTTCAGTCTTGTTTGACAGCACTCATTGACAATGAGCTCTGTCAAACAAGATTAGATTGGTTTTACTCCAAGTTGCTGTATGGAAAACATTTGCAGTCTAAAATTTTGATATTTTGAAAACAGTGTGCAGAGATCTAACAGAGGATGAGTATTTTTCCAATATTGAAAGCTATTGACCTGATATGGCAAGGAGTGTTGTCATACATTCCGAACTGCAGCATCGTAACTTCCTTGAAAACTGTTGAAAATAGAAAAAAGACTGGAAAAATGAATTTGTGTTTACAGGGCCAGGAAGGTGCTGGTATTCTCAAGTTTCTAGATGGGCCTTTCTTATTTTATTATTGCCAGCATGCAAGCTAGCAAATAAGCAGCCTGTCATGGTCACTGACAGGCACAATTTGCATGTTTGACAGGCACCAATTCAATTGTGCCTGTCATAATGACCAGTACAGTTTATTAGGACTAAGTAGAAGTCGGGTTCAATTTGTGTAGAATTTAACAGAACCAAATTCTTGACTTATTATTTATTGGAAAGCTCTCTGAAAGAGAGCTTTCCAATAAATGATAATAAGCCAAGATTATTGTCAGATCTGCATATACAACACACACCACCATGATACTTTGAACTAATAACATGCTAACCCCTGAAATTTTGTAACAAAATGACAAGAACCACATTTTCAGTCGAAACTCGTAAACTCAATGTTTACCGGACCAACCAATAACTTCAACTTATCTTGGTCTTTGAGTTTTGCACTTTGGAAGTATTTGAGGTATTTGAAAGCCTTGAACACAAGAACACAGAAACTTGGAAATTGGACAAGGGAAAACACCTCCACACATCCCCGAAAATATAGGCCGTCACTGACATTGTCAAGGACGGTCAATATTTCCTGGGAGGGTTGAAGGAGGGTTGCAAGGCCCAAATTGCTGGGACTGATAGCCAACTTAGGGTTATCTCATATATTTGAGTTATCCGAGTTCGAGTTATCAAGTGCCAACTGTGTTTAAACATTATGACAGGTACAAAGTCTTCGATGACTGGCACAAAACTGTTGGTACCTGTCACAATGACAGGCACCAAATAAATTATTATTTGCAGGTTTGCCAGCATGCAAATAAGCAGTCTGTAACAGTCAACGTGTTAACATATAATGACAGTACATGTACAATTCTTGAAACTGTTGTATACAGAATCTCCTATTAATGATCACACAATCATTGCACTTATACAATTAACACAGACAAAAAGAAACAAGAGAAAGAGAATTGTGGGAGTGTGAGAATCAGGTACGCTAATATGTTACCTATACACAGTTCAGAGAAATTAAGTCTATTTATCCACGGAAGTGATTATGAACCTGATGTGTCTAAATAGAATAGTTGTGTGAGGAAAGAGGACATTTCAAGAATATCAGTAGTTAGTATATTTTATAGAGAGAGAAAGGACATTTCTCATAGGAAGTAAGTTAGGCATCAGTTAATGGAGACATTGGTGTGGTCTCAGGTTTTGTGTTTGGGTTGTTTTTTTTGTTTTTTTTTTATTTCTTTATAGTCTACAAGGAGGCAATGATTAACTGTGACAGGGAGGAATACAAAGTGTTTCACATCTGAGAGAGGTAGAGGGCCAGAGAGACAGACCTTTAGATCAGTCTAATTTGGGTACAACAACACATGTGGATGTGGTCTGCTTGGTTGGAGAAAAAGCACTGATATTTTCTTCTTCTTGGCATCTGTTTTAGGTCCCTGTCTTAAAATGATAGTTTACAACCCCTTGTTCTAGGTCTTCACCATTATCTCTGGTTCCCACCACCCTTTTGATGTAAGTTTACTCGACTAACTCCAGAAGGCTTCTTAGTTTCCTAGTGTCGACCCAAAGGCCTATTTGAATGTAAGCTAAATTACGCATGGCATTTATTGAGAAATGCCACAAACATGAATATAATAGATCTCAAGATTTAAGTGCATAGTCATATAGAATTCACCACAGAAAAGTAATCGCTGTCGACAGTGTTGTATAAGACTGTGTTGACGCCAATTGTTTTTCTGAGTCGAACACTGTGGGTTTTTTAAAATATATTTATCTGTTGCATTGTTTGCTGCTAGGGTAAGCTCTAAGCTGTATTACAAACATCAGGGAAACCTGGCCAAACTTTTTACTGCCGAAACACTACAAAACTTTGGAAAAAAACTTTGGGAAAAGTCTCAAACTCCGCATAATTTGGGTGCAATTATCTTATTTGGGCACAGTATTTACTGTTGTTGGTTGGGAAGAATTTAAAGGCCTGCAGAGAGAGTTGTAAGATGAGGTTTGGATGTGGGGAGGGCTATGTTTATATAATTAGAGGAACTGTTATATATAAGGTTAATTGTACCTGAAGCTCACACAGTTAAAACTAGAAGTCCTGTAATGAAATGCGCACAAATAGCACGTCGGTCTGCGCGTTAATGTACGCGTTAATCCCATAGTAAAGTTATCAAATTATGTACATATGGCCTGTGCACAAGCAATGTTTCAGCCAATGGACCTCCGGGTAACCCGGAGGTCCATTGGCAGAAACATTGCATGTGTTTGCTATGAGTAACCAGGAGAACCTGTCGTGCTTTGGATGCCATTCCATAGGGCAATTGCGCACAATTCCAACACGCAATTAAGCCTAGATAAGCGCACTATTCGTGACAGGACTTCTAGTTTTAACTGTAAGTCTTCTAGGCTGGGTTTCATTCCATTGTTTTTGTGCTGTTATTTGAATTTTATTCCGTGGAATTAAATGTGACACATAAATAAAATATTTACTTAATTACTCACACTAACATGTTGATTAGGCCCCACAAAGTAGATCTTTTGTTTCTCTGGCCATTTTTTGTTTTTATTATGCCCCCTTGACAAATAGTCAGGGGTCATATTGTTTTACCCCTGTCCATCCATTTGTCCATCCATCCAACTGTCTGCCCATCCATTCGTGTTTACAAAAGACTACTTGTGTGGCTAGGATTTGGCAAAAATTAATATTTATGTGGCTAATTTCTGATATGTGACAAGCCACAAAACAGATATTTTTTAGACATCTAAATATCATCCATATCACTAAATAAGACACATTACATCATAGTCACATTAAAGGTTGGAAAAGCAATATCCAAATTTTTAGACATCCATCCATTGGCAGCCACATAATTGATAGCCACTTAAAAGTTGAGAAGCCACTTAAAATATAAGACTCATAAAATTATATATGGACAGCCACATAAAAGTTGGGAAGCTTTTATATATGGACAGCCACATAAATATCTACCTATCTGTTAGTACATCCATCCATCCATCCGTCCTTCCATACATGTATCCATCCATCTGTCTGCTGTCCATATTGTTTTACCTCTGTCCATACATCCGTCCCTCCATCCATCCATCCATCCATCCACATCTAGGGTACATTGTTTGTCCGGCTACCTTCTCTCACAGTCTTCAAGCTAGGACTTTTTTTTTATTTCACAGCATGTTTGTACATATACCAGAGGTGTTCATTTTGTTAGGATTTTGATTTGTTTCAATATTTTTATACTGTACCAATGACCCAGACATAGCTGGTGCTAACTCTTAAAATATAGGGCCAAACACAAATTTTGCCCCCCAATCCCCAAAATTTGCATCTAAAACTAAAGAAAACATGTCCTGAAAGGCCCTCCACACCTCGCCCCCACTGCGCATGTGCAGTGTCCAGGACGTTCCGAAATTGGCGCCATTTATCATTCTAAGTTTGGCCCTTCATCAGTTAACATCTGACTGATCTTTGTGCTTTTAAATCTCAGTTTAAATGATGCCAGACACATAAATATTAGTGAAATGGTGATTCTAAGGAGGATAGAAAAGGAGGAGAGGAAAAGAATGTGTGACAGAATATTATCAGGGCTGTAACTTAAAATTTTTTAATGAAATTATGTTAAGTTACCTATTTTCAAGGCAGCAGCCATTTTGTTGTCATTCTGATTATTTAGTTACACTGTTTTTTCAAGTGTTTTTCCTCTCTCCCTGTCCTTTAAGTTCCCCCTTGCTATTCTCCCATGCTTTTGGCATAGTTTCTGTAATTATTATTACTAAAATTTCTTGGGAGTTTTAGCTTAATAACAGAATGAATTCTGTTCTTTCCCCATGTTTACGTCTTCACCTACGGGTGGTTAGGCGTTGTGTTCTGCATCTACCATCTGATGTTCTGCAGTTTCTTCCCTGGAAGTCTCTGTTTTGCATCAGATGGTGTATTTTTGGTAACTGATTTCGGGCCTGGGTGCCTGGAGTCTTATTTTAGTGTTTTTACACTCATTGTTTACATTTACAACAGCCCTCTGTGTGAGGGGGGGATTTCTAAATAATAATATCTTTATGTTATTTTAATCATAACTAGATACATTATTATTGTTCGTAAGTGTTGAATAAATTGTTTAAAATATTTTTAAAATTTTTGTCCACACTTAGGCTTGGGATCCATTGGGGCTCAACGTTACTTTTCAGAAACTTGGGCTGTTCTGAAAAAATATTTTTTCAAAATATTTTGATTTCAATTATTTTTTCTATATTAATGGATCATATTATTATTATGTATTTGATTGCCAGGGGTTAGTGCGAGTACCAGGACTTGTTTTCTTTTCTCATTGAAAGGATATTGATCAATTGTTTTAGGAGGAAGTCTTCCTCTGACCTTATTATCATTCTATATGTGGTCAGTGTACTCGCATTAACTCCTGTTCTGTATCGTATGATTTCGATGACAATATGGGAAGCGTATGTCACGGTATGTTGTTGGGGATTTGGACACTCCGGTCCTTTCCCTGCAGGGTCACTCTACTTTATCAATTTCTATTTCAGACGATCAAGATTAGGGTGATGTATCTGTGATGTCTTCCAACAGTGTGCCTCCGTCGTCACAATTAATGAAGGGCTAGCGGAAAAGTGCTCATGTAATACGCCAATTGCCTAAGAGGACCCTAGTAGGTTCGACGGCCTTTGACGTCCGCTAGCTCGCCCGGTGTAGCGTCCATTCACCGAATGGTTCGGCAGCCGGGTTCGTCCGTTGCGGTCTAGAAGGAATTTTGGGGTGATGCGAGCACTATAAAATTAACTTAATGCACACCCAGTGACGGCGGATCGGAGGGAGAACGGAGGAAGCCTTTTAGTCCGGTTCATAGCTCGTTCCGGTCCATCCGGACGGCAAGCGAGAGAGGCCCCTCTCTCGTTCAACAACATCTGGCCCCAGATGTTGTGGTACAAATGTGTTGTTAGCGGAGCATACGTCCGTCGCTCGGGACGCTCCGTTGTATAGGCAGTCCGCTGAGACTGCTAAGGCTTCCTCTTCTCATCAGCGCACACGACCGCACCTTGGCTGCGTGACCGCCGATATATTACCAGCTTCGCCGATCAAGGATTCTTCGGCGACCAGGTCACACCATCCGGCAGCCAGGGATTCGAGACCGATGGACTCCGGACGTTCGCATAGGAAGTATGCGGGAGCCATCTGATGCGGAGCTGCCCTCGGCGAAGCACCGATAGACTGCGCCTCCGCAGGTCTCGACGCCGGACATTCTTGTGCACATAGCACAGCTTATCGCAGCATCCCAGCAGCCGACAGAAACGGTGTCGGATCGAGAATTATCCGACAGCGCTGGGTCGGTAGCCGGGGACTCGAGGCCTGCAGACTCCGGACGTTCGCATAGGAAGTGTGCGGGAGTCAACGTACACGGAGCTTCCAGCGGCAATGCATCGTAAGTCCGCTACGGCACAGGCCTCGGGAACGGACGTGCTTTCCTTAATAGCACAGTTTATCGCAGCATCCCAGCATCAACTGAATCTGTCGCATATATTTTATCCGACGATGCTGGGTCGGGACGCTCCGCGGAAGCGGGTACGGACGTCCGAAAGTTTCATCCGGTCCGACGGGATACCGAAAGGGATTCGGTGGATTTCAAGCTTTCCCTTTCGGAACAACATATGCTGCGATGCCGGATAAGAAACTGATAGCGTCGGTGGACTTAGAAATTTTTGGTTCGGTTCAGGGACATCGTCCCTCAGTTCCGACATAATCCAATAATGTCACACAAACTTTCGAATTATTGAACGACGCTATATATATTATTATTTTATGCTTGCTATCCAAGCATTTCTGGTTTCTTGTTCGAAGAGTTATGGAGATGTCTTTCAAAAGTGTGCCTCTGTCGTCATAGTTAATGAAGAGTTAGCGGCAATAAGTGCTCATGGAATATGTCTATCGCTTACGGAATGACATTCGCTAGCTCACCCGGTGTAGCATACATTCATCGAATGGTTCGGCTGCCGGGTTCGTCCGTTGCGGTCTAGGAAGGAGATTTGGGTGATGCGAGCACTTTAATTACTTTAGTTCTCACCCAGTGACGGCAGATTGAGGACAGATCGGAGGAAGCCAACAACATAGGGGACCGCATGTTGTGGTTCAGATATTTTACATTCGGAGCATATGTCCGTTGCTCGGGACGCTCCGTTATATTGACAGTCCGAGAGACTGTCTTTAATGCTTCCTCATCCTCACAGCAGGGCACACGACCGCACATTGGCTACGTGACCTCGAGTATCCGATCAGTTTCGGCATTCAGTGATTCCACAGCGAATAGGTCGCGCCATCCGGTAGCCAAGGGACACGAGGCCTATACACTCCGTTCGCTCGCATATTGGAAGTATGCACGGGGTAACGATCTCGGAGCTTCCTGCGGCAATGCATCGTAAGACCGCTGCTCCTCAGGCCTCGGTGACGGACGTGCTATCCGAGTTAGCACAGTTGTTTCGCAGCATCCCAGCAATTGACGGTTTCTCGGTCGAATCAGGAATTATCCGACGGCGCTGGGTCGGTGCGGTCCGCGGTTGCATCAAGCTACGGACGACCGAACGCTTTATAGGGTCCGACAGGATGGCGAAAGGGATTCGAAAGATTTCGAGTTTTCCCTTTAGTAGTATCGGAAGATGCCTTTCATATCTTCTGGCATTTCTTCCAGTGATTATTTTTCGGACTTCATTGCTGTGATCTTGGATAAGAGACTTATAGCGTCATTGGACTCGGATTTTTCGATCGGTACAGGGACTTTGTCCCTGACTTACCGACGCAGTCCAATATTGTCATTACAACATGTGTTTTATTTTTCGACGCTATATATTATATATATATATACAAGCCTGCTACTAAGCATGATAGTTTAGTTTCTTGTCCGCGTGGCTCATTTCTGCCATTTTATCTTTTTTACATATAGTTTATTTTGGCAGAGCAGGGCAAACCGAGAGTTCATATGCGTCTAGACGGTGTGATTAAAGACTGCATATATTCTTTTTCGCCGTTTATGTCTTTTCCAATTTCAATATTGGGAACGACATTATGTATAGTAGACTTAACTTAGACGCTTTATTATACGTAATCCGCCTTACTGAGGCGTTATCATTACGTCTTCAAGAAAAGATTTACGGGATATTATTCTCAATGTAATTTCTTTTGAGGGCAGTATTTTGTTCACGTATAACTCCGCCCTTCAGTGGCTGATTGGAGTGTTTAGACGTGATGCAGCCCTAGCTACATCCACGCGTGGATAGTAGGTTAAGAACTCTCTCAGAGTCGCTTCGTTCTCGGAGGAGCTTCTCTTCGACGGCAACTTTCCGGCAATCCATGAATTGCTTGGTTTATACATTCTCTTGTCTATCTACTGTTACAAGAGATTCAGACTGGGGCAAACATTCGGTGGTTGACTCAGAGAGTGCCGCCGCAGTTGCCGGACCCTAGTGTGGCTGTTATGACGGTTGCCAGTCAAACAGATTGGGATATATACTGATCCCTACGGATTCGAAGTGCCAGGGTCTTTGGGTTCCGCAGTCTTTTAGCTATCAGTTTAACTTCCGCGGAATAATGTTTTTTAGGCTTGCTTTATGTCATTGCATGAACATTATTCAGAAATGCATGCCCAAATTCCTGTCCTTTAATTCGACAGTAGTGGCGTATCTCCGGAACCAGGGAGGCACTCTTTCGTTTCCGTTATTCAATTTAATGGAAAGAATCCGTCTGTTGGTTATAGTACACCAAGTTCAGTTTTGGTCCGTCATATTCGGGGTCGTCTGATTGTTTTATCGCACTCCCGTTCTCTTACGGGTCGCTTGTTGCTGTCAGAATGGACTCTCAACAAACAAGTATTTAATCAGATTTGCTATCTATGGGAGCGCCCAATGATGTTTTATTATGACACAGCTTGCTAATCAATTGCAGACGTATGTGTTGGCTTGTCCAGATCTCTGAGCTAATACTGTTAACGCTCTATTGATCTATAGGACGCAATGATAGGATACGCGTATCCTCCGGCGCTGTTGTTTTAGCAGGTATTGCTAAGATAAACAACCACAATACATTTCTGTTGATAGCATCTCTATCTTCACAGAGATCATGAGTAATTTACTCTCTTGTCTACTGTGGATCTTAACGTGAAATCTTCCTCTATGTGAGGATCTTTTTTCACTGGGTAAATCGTGTCATCTTTATCACAACCAGCAAGGTCGCAACCTTCATGTATTCCGTTGTGTGGTCCGTATTGCATTGTAAGCACTGTACTGGACGAGCTTTGGACGCGATTTCTTACTATAGGAGATCCTCTTCTTCGCTATTCTATGCGACTAAAGTGGAGGCTCTTCCGTCGTGGTGTAGGGATCATTATGTTCATATGGTTGATCCCTCCATACTACGCATTGCTAGTTTTTAGTATACTTGTTTCACAAGATCTACTGCAGCCTGTTGTTATTTAGGTTATAGGTTTATGTTACTTCATACCTATGCACTCTACGATAGTTTACAATTGAGTCTTTTGTCTCTTTATCTAAGTCAGTTAGTAACTTTTTGATAAATAGACTTAGAATCTTTAGATTAAATTCCTATACGGATTTTAACTTCGGTTCTTATTTAGCTAAGTAATCATTTGAGCCTCTGGA
Source organism: Pictodentalium vernedei (assembly GCA_031216915.1). Taxonomy (NCBI): domain Eukaryota; kingdom Metazoa; phylum Mollusca; class Scaphopoda; order Dentaliida; family Dentaliidae; genus Pictodentalium; species Pictodentalium vernedei. The sequence continues at coordinate 21,944,284 of CM062288.1, read as the reverse complement.
AACAGTAGTTTTCAAATTCTGACCTTTTAGACAGTAATTCTGTTGGTTTCTCTTTTACTGTAGAGTCAGTGAGTTTCATGCACTATCGATGGATGATTTTCACTTTCATAGTTTCAGAATCAATACTTCCGTTACTATTTAGGTTGGATTGTTGCATAAGAGTTAGGCTCCTATTATCCGGAACCTATTATTTTAAGGTCCTTCCGTCTTCGTATGGGCATAGGCCTTTACTCTTTCCGGGTACAGTTTATGTATTTATAAACAGATATCTGTTTATTACAAGGGCGTAAGCTTCTTCTGTCTTTGATGTCTAGTAGAAGGACGTTACGCTCCATTTTATTGTTAATCGATTCTATTAACTAGCGTACTGCTTATGGTATATCATTGGCTTAGCAGTTGTGCTTAAGATTTCGGCTCTTGAAGTAAGAGTTCTTCTACTTCTTGGGCTTACATTAATAGTGTTGCTATTATAGATTTTTGAAGGCTGCTCATTGCGCTCAGCCATCCATTCATGAATTTTATCTCAGAAATATCGAGTCCATTTCTGGAGGCCTCTATTGTTAGGTCTATTATCTACTGCTCAGAATGTCATTCACTTAACAGTTGCTACTATAGCTAGGTAGGCTGTCTGTTTCGGCAGTGTCTCCGTTCGGCTGCCCTCTTCGCTCTGGGCTATTTGACCCAGGGCAAGAAAAAGGGGGGGGGAGGGTGTTCCCTTGGGTCACCTGTTTTTACTATGAAAACAAGGGGATACCTCCTCCGGAGTTAGTAATTCTGAGCTGTTATTGGGATGGTTGTTTAGTGAGAAGTTTAAGTTTATAAAATTCATTCAAGTCTTAGTTTTTAAAGTATAGCTTTTGAATATTGCATATGTCAACGGACATGATTATGCAATTCTCACACACTTTTAGGAGTATAAGAGTCTCTATTCTCTAGACTTACTTTATTATTGGCTTACTTTAAAAATTATTAGTATAAGGATTATTGGATATTAATAGAGTACATGGATGTATGAAGCTCAATTTTTGGAAGGTGTTGTATCTTTCTAATTTATCATAAATAAGAAAGATACATGTAAGGCCTATTACTTCTTTTCCCTACAGGGGATGACTCTATTTTATTTTATTGAGCGTATTCCATTTTGCTCTATGTCCTTGGCCCTCCAGCCTTTTTACTATTCAGCTATGTCTGGGTCATTGGTACAGTATAAAAATGTTAAAAAATTTATAGTAATTTATATATTTTTTATACTTACCAATGACCCAGACGGGGATGGCCCTCCCAGGAGTTGGGAACTCTTGCCTCCCCGCTGAGTACATAGCGCTTACCAGGCACTGGTTATTAGAATGATAAATGGCGCCAATTTCGGAACGTCCTGGACACTGCGCATGCGCAGTGGGGGCGAGGTGTGGAGGGCCTTTCAGGACATGTTTTCTTTAGTTTTAGATGCAAATTTTGGGGATTGGGGGGCAAAATTTGTGTTTGGCCCTATATTTTTAGAGTTAGCACCAGCTATGTCTGGGTCATTGGTAAGTATAAAAATATATAAATTACTATAAATTTTTTAACATTTCACAAAATTGCAGGTTGTTGAACCTGGTCAATTTTTTATAGCATTTCACCTGTATGGTACGTGGTTTGTCTGGCTAATTCCTCTCACCGTTTTTAAGCTAGGACCTTTTTATTTTACAGGGTATTTATACATATGCCAAAGGTGTACATATTGCCAGGAATTTGATTTTGTTCAATTTTTCACAAAATTATGGGTTGTTGAACTTTGTAAAAGTTTGTGAAATTTCGAATATAGGATATATGATTTGTTCAGCTAACTCAGACCTTTAGATCAGTCTAATTTTGGCACAACGGCATGTATGAATCAGCCGTATTGTGGCCTGCATGGCTTGAGAAAAAGAACCTGTATTTTCTTCTTCTTGGCATCTGTTTTAAGTTTCAGGTCCCCCTCTTAAAATGATAGTTTACAATTCCTTGTTATAGGTCTTCACCATTATCACTGGTTCCCACCACCACTTGATGTAAGTTTACACAAGAAGGCTTCTAAGTTTCCCAGTGTCAAGCCAAAGTCTTATTTGATGTAAATTACGCATGACATTTAATCGGAAACCGCCATAAACATGAATACAATAAATCTCCAACTTGAAGATGATCATACAGAATTTGCCAAAGAAAAGCAATCGGCATTGACAGTGTCATATACGACACTGTCGATGCTGATTGCTTTTCTATTGCGAACTCTGTGTGTGTTTTAACATTATTTATCTGTTGCATTGTTTGATTCGAAGGTAAGCTCTTAGCTATATATAGCAAGCAGCAGGGAAACCTGACCAAACTATATATTGCCGAAACACTAAACTTTGGAAAAAGTTTCAAACTCTGCGTAATTTGGGTGCAATTATCTTATTTGAGCACAGAGTTTACCGTCATTATTTGGGAAGAATTCAAAGGTCTGAGCTAACTCCTTCTACAATACATATGTACATTAAAGTAGATGGTAGAACCAAGCCTGAAAATAAGCAGTCTGACATTTGCAGAATGAGGTCCCCAGAGGGTGAATTTGATGTTGTTATCCCATACAGTGGGTCAATTTATCCTCTGGGTACCTCTTTCTGTTTAGTTTTGAGACCCTGATTCAGATTGAGGTTCACAGAGGGTAAATTAAGTGATGCTACCCTGCTGTGCAGGGTAGCATCACTAAATTCACCCTCTGGGACCTCATTTTGCAGATGACAGTCTGCTTATTTTCTGGCTTGGGTAGAACTCACCGGGGAAAACTTATGTGTCGTATAGACAAAGCACGCATATGAGTAACAAATCACTGAAACGTGTTCTTTAACATCTTATGTCCATGTGCTTTGCATAATTATTTCTTTGCTTGCCATCAAAAGTTTATGTTCATGGTTTGTTTTATGTTTTAGGCCTCATAACCAACAGAATAGCATTGGTGGTGGTGTATTTCGTCCCTTGAGTACATGAAGCCTTTGCAATGCTAAATCATTGCACAGCCTTGTTGCACTCAAGGGACAAATTATATTTGATTAATTAACCTTGGAATTCAGGAAGACAAAGTGTCAAGCGGAATTTGATTGACAAACAAGAACTATTGTTTTCCACTCATACAAACTGATTGATTGACAGACATAAATATTGTTTTCCGTTCAAATATGGTCTATTGCTCAACCGTATGATACTGCCTTTATAGACCTACACACAAATAGACACAAACATTGTTTGTGTCAGTAATGGTATGCTCTTTTAATGGGTTGTCATCCATGTGTCATGTAGCAAGTTTTAGATGAGAGGCACAAAACTATTGGTACCTGTCACCATGACATGCACCAAAAAAATATGATTATATACAGGTTAATTTCATGTTGTCTGTATGTTAGCATGTGGTTTCATAACTGCTGTAATAAAGCAGCTTCCAAACCAGAATTTGTTTATTACAGGATTCATACAGACTAAGGACAGGCCCATGGCTGGTGTGGGGGGTGGGGGTGCAAGTATGTGTGTGTGTGTGGGAGGGGGGGAGTGGGGGTGCTGACCCACAATGTGTAGAATTAGAGCCTGTTTCCGACAGGATCTATCAAAGCAAACAGCTTCAGATTTTGAAATGTCACACATTATGTTGTTGACTAAATTCAGCAAACTGTACATGTAACAAATGGGGCATCCGGAGCCTCTTGAATTGCTCTCATGTGTGTCCTCCTCCCATTAGTGTTTTTGTTGGGTTTTTTTTTTTTTTTGGGGGGGGGGAGGGGACTTCCACTCGTTGTTAGGAGGTCCCCACCCCAAACCTCACCATCGGCATACAAAAGTATGTCCACCCCATCTATGTCAAATTTTAAATACTGCTGGCTATGGAAACTCCTGGAGAGTTATGGAAAAGTGAAATTTCATTTTCTACAACCTGGAAAGTTATTTATTTATTTATTTATTTATTTATTTATTTATTTGTATATTTATTTATTGGCGTTTAAGGTCATATACTTATGCACAATGGCTAATCATGACCGTGACAGTTTTACGGGTGGAGGAAGCAGGAGTACCTGGAGAGAACCACCGAGCAACGACGAGCGGCTGCCAGCTCCCCAACATCGTAACTCTGCACTGCAGCAAAGGCAGGGTTAGATTGGTTGAAGACATGCGTACCATCGACATGCAGTACGCCTTAGTACATGGCATCATCGTGCCCCCATGTGGACAATCGGGGTTAAGTGCCTTGCCCAAGGACACAACGTGGGAGTCCGAATCGATCGCTCAGACAGTCACCCATCCAAGGACTAACAGGGCTCGACGTTGCTTAACTTCGGTAATCTGATGAGAACCGGTTACCGCAACGCCACCGCGCCCCTACCTGGAAAGTTAAGGAAGATCTGGAGTTTTTTTAATGGGCTCTGGAAAGGCTGTAGAAATTTTCATTTTATGTTAGTGTTCTACTTGTATATGTCCCAAATCACTAAACTACAACCAGTTATATTTCATACAAGTTCGGGGAGGGGCCTTGCCGTTTGTATTTGCACGGTACGCCATGCACCTGAAACAAAAGTTTGCATGTGCAATTTGTTCTCACAGGCTGCATTGGAAGTGAGGGGCAAAGAGCCTCTTCCCTTGAGTAGGCTGAATTTGATTTGATCATAGGGTGAATATGTACTCCTAATTTGTTGAGTATCTTTTTCTGTTCACTGTTAAGAAAAATGTCACAAACAGTTCCACCTTTACATTTACCTATTCCTCGCAGTGAAATTTCTGGCGGGAAAATGTTGCAAGTAATGAAAGGTTGTGGTAAGAAATTATTATATGCATCTTTGACCAAGAGCCCCTCGTTGTCTGACATTGACCATTGAAAAACGGATTTTAAAATGGTAGATTTTAAAATATTTTTTTTTTATGACATACTTTCATACTTTTAACCCTTTACCTAACCTGAAAAGCAGACGACACTTGCAAAAATAATTCTTGAATAACTAATTTTTTTCATTTTTTGTCTCAAAAACATAGGTTATGATCCCCTCGTTGGAACGAGCTCGATGAGCTCGTTCCAACGAGGGGTCATAACCTATGTTTTTGAGACAAAAAATTTAAAAAATAATGAAAATTAATTGACGATTTTTGAGAATAGTGCTGGCCGGTTTTGGCCGTTACGTTAGGTAAAGGGTTAAACGGTTTAGTAAAATCAAAACATGTTTTTTCTGGACCACTTTGGTACAGTACTGTACAGTCAACTTATTCTGGAAGCAGCATTACTCACACTGAGGGTTTTTTCAGAGTTATAATCTGCAACTAACAGTACCTCAAAAGAGAAGAAAGTCAAATTTGTCTGTAGAGGACTATGTTACATTGACAGGCACATGCTCACAGCTTCCCATGCAGAAAACAACCTATAGTGCACTCCACAGTTAGCAGTTTGATACAGAGTAACAAACATTTATGTGTGACTTGCCAGCCCAAGCCACCGAAATAACTGTTGATTCAACATTCCAACATCTTAACCTTTTCATGTCATGGAAGTAAAGTTGAACAAAATGTTCACCCAAATTATCATTTTTTTAGATGTACGATTTACCACGTACAGTTAAAACTAGAAGTCCTGTCACGAATAGTGCGCTTATCTAGGCTTAATTGCGCGTTTGAATTGCGTGCAATTGCCATATCGAATGGCATCCAAAGCACGGCAGGTTCTCCTAGTTGCTCATAACAAACACATGCAATGTTTCTGCCAATGGACCTCCGGGTTACCCGGAAGTCCATTGGCTGAAACATTGCTTGTGCACAGGCCATATGTACAGAATTTGATAGCTTTACTTGGGCGATAACACATACATTAACGCGCATATCAACGTGCTATTTGCGCGCATTTCATGACAGGACTTCTAGTTTTAACTGTACCTATATTGTCATTTGAGTGTGCGTGATGGCATGCAAGCATGAAAGCACACCTCAAACGACAAGGTTGTAGAAGTTAGTGTCATTGACCTCATGAGAATTCTTGAGCAGCCATCCTGCCATTTAGGTCTCTTTTGAACGGCATGTGGCCAAATATACCTGTATCCTTAACTGCTACATCAGTACAAACTTGATGACTTAACAAATTAATCCGCTAATCATGGACCACTTGGTAGAATACCCGTTGGTCCATTAATAGCAGATTTGCTTGTTGTATCCTCATTGCTATTGGTTATAAAAGTGAAGATGCAGGTAGATTTCCCCACACACCCCCCCCCTCCCCCCACCCCTTTGTTTCCTTGTGCAGTGTGTAATTTAATGAGTGTAGGGATATGGAAAATTTGTAGTGCACGCTATGTAAAAACTATGGAAAAGCAGGCTTGGCAATTTCAGGAGAGCGATTTTTTAGCTCTCCTTACTGCCCTCCTGAAAGAATTAAGGAGAGCGAAAAATTGCCCTCCTAAATATTTTGGTCAGGGATGATTGAGATTACATGTATTATGCTCACATTAATTTTTTGTTGTAAAGCAAAAATGTAATTTAACTTCAAAGTCACATAATATCACGTAATTTCATTTTGAAAGTGGTTTAGTGGTAAAAGGTAATGGCTGCAACCATACCCAAACACAGTTGCAATCATTTGAAGCAAAATGGGTCACAGCAATATTTTTTTTCTGTCAGTTTCAAGTTCAACAACTGACATCACAGTTTGAGGGGTAATTATTCAAGGAATATTGACACTATAATATACTACCATTACTACTATCCTGTCACTTGAAGCACTTGCACCAGGATGTGACTGTAGATTCAAGCAGACCTGTTGTCCAAGAAAGTCATACGCCTACCACTACCACCTTCAACCCCCTTGGGGGTTTGAAGGTGGTAGTGGTAGGCGTATGACTTTCTTGGACAACAGGTCTGGGTACACACACAGGTCTTGTCAAGTGTGTGTTCGGTTGTTGAGTGAGACATCTAGATGTCTAAGAGATTTCGCTTTACCTTTGTACCTTTGTAAAGTTAATAAAATCACTGATGTAGTCTGTTGGTTTCAGTTTCAATGAGTTCGTTCAATTGGATACTTAAAATGCTGTGTAATGCTAATTGCTCTCCTAAGCTGATTGAGGAGAGCGAGTTTTTGCCCTCCTGCATTTTTCAGAATGTCAGGCCTGGAAAACATACTACAAGGCCTGTATGAACCTTGTTATTAGATAGGCCTTAAACTTTGCCTCAGATTGCGAGAATCAGTTATGATTTTCGCAAACCCCTGCTTCAAGGACAGTGGACCCCTGTTAATTGAATAGCTACGTTTGCCAGTAAAAATTATGCAATTAACAGGAGTATTCAGTTAACAGGGATTGTGTCACTTTCTTGTATTTTAGAGATAAACTTAGCATTTATTCTGTTATATCATGTTTGACAGAGCTCCATGAGTTCTTTCAAACAAGTTATAATAGATTAAATGCCTGTAGTGGATGTAATGAGGCCAAATAGGTCTATAAACAAAGGAAAACTGGGGAGAGTCAGGGTAATTTCTCGACAGGTTACAAGATTTTTTATTCAGTTAACAGGAGTTTACTCTATAACCTATATTCAATTAACAGGTCAAATTTGTACTGGAGGAATGGCAAATGGCTTTGTGTTGGAAATTATATTCAATTAACAGGGTTATTCAGTTAAGAGATAACCAATTAAGTGAGCTCCACTGTATCAGTTTGCACTGAATAAATAATTTAGAATGTGAGATCGAGTACTGTTATACCCTCGTGTGATCAATCTGTACATGTTACGGGAGCGCAGTGACATTGTGGTAACCAGTTCTCGTCTGATCACTGAAGCCCGCGGTTAGTACTTGGATGGGTGACCGTCTGAGTGATTGATTCAGAGTTGCACGTTGTGTCTTTTGGCAAGACACTTAACTCTGATTGTCCACATAGGGGCACGATGACAGCGTGTACTAAGGCATGCTGCACATCGATGATGTGCATGTCTTCAACCAATCTAAACCTGCCTGTGCTGCAGTGCGGAGTTATGATGTTGGGGAGCTGGCAGCTGCTTGTCGTTGCTCGCTGATTCTCTCCGGGTACTCCGGCTTCCCCCACCCATAAAACTGTCAACAACACAATATGACCTTGGCTGTTAAAGTGTCGTTAAACTTTAATAAATAAATAAATAAATAGTACATGTTATATAGTAAAAACAAACCTCACATTTAAGGCCTAGTTCCAGTGTGGGTTCGTTTCTTGACTTACATATACATGTAGATAGAGCGTATGTTCGAACATACATGTACATGCTTGTGGTGATTTTGCTGAGGGAAGTTACAGTACCTTGGAAGTGGTTTCTAGTGAAGTCTTGGCTGCCTGTATAGGCAGCCAAGACTTCACTAGACACTGCCTCTAAGTCAAAATATTACCATATTATGAGGGAGAAAGGTGCATGGTGGCTCAGTGGTAGGCTGTTGTACTTCTATGCTAGAGGTCCTGATTTTGATCCCCATCTGGGACGACCCACGTTGTGTATGTGGGCAAGGCACTTTTTCCTGGTTGCCTACGCGGGGGACACATTGACGCATGTACTAAGGCGTACTGCACAACGATGGTGCACGTCTACTACTTCTGTAACCCTCTTGAGCGGAGCTTGAACAGAGTTAGAATGTTGAGGAGCTAACAGTTCTCTTCAGGTTCTCTGGCTTCCTCCACCCGTAAAACTGTCACAGTCACAATTAGCCATTGTACATAAGTATGTGACCTTAAACACTAATAAATAAATAAATATGAGGGAGAAAAAAATTGAGGAATTCTCTAGCCCTCAACTGGTACAGTGCTAAATTATTTTTGGTCCTTAAAATTTGTTTGCGCATCACTGGCACTCTCCCATAAATTGTTACAAGGCAAATCCTAACAGATAAAATAATATCACTTCAAAGATAATATGATGCACATCCACAGAATCTGAAGCCTTTAAATTGTGGTACCGACACTTCAGAATAAAGTCCAAATATGGGCTTCCAGCACTCAACCAGTTAAGTATACTTTCAAATCTACACCAGTGATGAGAATCACATGAACAATAACAAGAATCAACATTGCTTCTCATTGTTTCTCCTGTGTGAATGAATTGTGAGACTCCATTCTCATTCTCACATGAATTTTAATCCCCGTTAGACAGCCTTGAATTTTATCTGGTTTTCCCCTCTCTGACTCTATAATTGTTTCTTCAGGTTCACAGAAGCATTGGAAATGTGACTTTCATTTATAAGATCTTCAGACCCTTGAAAAGCAGATTGAAGTTTAAAAAGATTTTTAGGGAGTTAAGTGCATAACATTCTATGTAAATTGTTTGTAAACTGGGAGGTAAATATATAGGTTAATGATGTGGCATTCACCTCTCCACCAGTAAGTACACCACTAGAGAAATACTTCGTAACTTAAGCCTTAACCACCTGTACACTGAGTAGGGCTTATATTTTGACTGGGGACGCAGTTCTCAGTAGGTAGAGGTGCAGTCTGCAAGCTGGAAGGTGCTTGGTTCAAACCCCACCTGTGGCAACCGCATTGTATCCTTGGGAAAGACACTTCACCCCCATTGCCCATGGGGAACGGTGGCGTTGTGTGCTAAGGTGTACTGCACGTCGATGGTGCACTTGTCTTCAACCAATGCTGACCATTCTTGTGTGGAGTTAGTACGTTGGGGTGCCTGACAGTTGATCGATGTTGCTCAGTGATTCTCTCCGGCTACTCCAGCTTCCTCACCTGTAAAACTATATATGAGATGACCCTGGCTGTTAAAAGTTTTGTTTATACCCCTATAAATAAATATTTTGATGAGTGAATCATTAAATTACACTGAGATTCACACAACAAAACCAGCAAGAATCCATTTAGATTCTCATTGTACCTTGGCTAGGATTCACTTGGAAAGAATTGAGTCAATTTAGCCCTTTATCTAACGCAGCAAATTAACCAATACAAGACTAACATGACCTGAAATATCCTGACACTTTGTCTATAAATTTTTATAAATATGGCTGTCATGGGAACTGACTCAATGAGCCAGTTCCCATGACAGCAATATTTGTAAGGTCTTATTGGTAAATATTCTATATTTTTTTTTAAATTATCAAATTTAGTGTATGTTTTTAAAATTAAAGAGCTGTGTTGGGTAGAGGGTTAACATGTGTTATTAGTATACAACTGTTGTTCAACCATGGGAGCCTCATGGAATCCCGGGATACTCATAGCAGGTATGGATTCTCGTAACCATTTTTGCGAGAATCCAAATGGTTTCTCCCAAATTTAGATAAAATATAAGCCCTGCTGAGGTCAAAAATATCAAATTTTCACCTTACAAATATTCACAATAAACCAACTCAATCTTGTTTGATGAGAAGCTGTGTAATCTTGTTTGATGAGAAGCTATGTTATCTTGTTAGATGAGAAGCTGTGTAATCTTGTTTGATGAGAAGCTGTGTACCTTGTTTGATGAGAAGCTGTGTAATCCTGTTTGATGAGAAGCTATGTGTTTGATGAGAAGCTGTGTAATCTTGTTTGATGAGAAGCTGTGTTATCTTGTTTGATAAGAAGCTGTGTAATCTTGTTTGATGAGAAGCTGTGTAATCCTGTTTGATGAGAAGCTGTATAATCTTGTTTGATGAGAAGTTGTGTTATCTAGTTTGATGAGAAGCTGTGTTATCTTGTTTGATGAGAAGCTGTGTAATCTTGTTTGATGAGAAGCTATGTAATCTTGTTTGATGAGAAGCTGTGTTGTCTTGTTTGATGAGAAGCTGTGTAATCTTGTTTGATAAGAAGTTGTGTAATCTTGTTTGATGAGAAGCTGTGTAATCTGGTTTGATGAGAAGCTGTGTAATCTTGTTTCATGAGAAGCTGTGTAATCTTGTTTCATGAAAAGCTGTGTAATTTTGTTTCATGAGAAGCTGTGCAATCTTGTTTCATGAGAAGCTGTGTAATCTTGTTTGATGAGAAGCTGTGTACGTTATTTGATGAGAAGCTGTGTAATCCTGTTTGATGAGAAGCTGTGTAATCTGGTTTGATGAGAAGCTGCGTACGTTGTTTGATGAGAAGCTGTGTAATCCTGTTTGATGAGAAGCTGTGTAATCTTGTTTGATGAGAAGTTGTGTAATCTTGTTTGATGAAAAGCTGTGTAATCTGGTTTGATGAGAAGCTGTGTAATCTTGTTTGATGAGAAGCTGTGTAATCTTGTTTGATGAGAAGCTGTGTAATCCTGTTTGATGAGAAGCTGTGTAATCTTGTTTGATGAGAAGCTGTGTAATCTTGTTTGATGAGAAGCTGTGTTATCTTGTTTCATGAGAAGCTGTGTAATCTTGTTTCATGAGAAGCTGTGTAATCTTGTTTGATGAGAAGCTGTGTTATCTTGTTTGATGAGAAGCTGTGTAATCTTGTTTGATGAGAAGCTGTGTAATCTTGTTTGATGAGAAGCTGTGTTATCTTGTTTGATGAGAAGCTGTGTAATCTTGTTTGATGAGAAGCTGTGTAATCTTGTTTCAGGAGAAGCTGTGTTATCTTGTTTGATGAGAAGCTGTGTAATCTTGTTTGATGAGAAGCTGTGTTATCTTGTTTGATAAGAAGCTGTGTAATCTTGTTTGATGAGAAGCTGTGTAATCCTGTTTGATGAGAAGCTGTATAATCTTGTTTGATGAGAAGCTGTGTTATCTAGTTTGATGAGAAGCTGTGTAATCTTGTTTGATGAGAAGCTGTGTAATCTTGTTTGATGAGAAGCTGTGTTATCTTGTTTGATGAGAAGCTTTGTAATCTTGTTTGATGAGAAGCTGTGTAATCTTGTTTGATGAGAAGCTGTGTAATCCTGTTTCATGAGAAGCTGTGTAATCTTGTTTCATGAGAAGATGTGTAATCTTGTTTGATGAGAAGCTGTGTAATCTTGTTTGATGAGAAGATGTGTAATCTTGTTTGATGAGAAGCTGTGTAATCTTGTTTGATGAGAAGCTGTGTAATCTTGTTTGATGAGAAGCTGTGTAATCTTGATTGATGAGAAGCTCTGTCAAGTAAGATTAAATTGGTATTTGTTAAGATACACATAATGGGAGAAAATAAAACAATATAAAAATTTGTTATTTCAATTACATTTTTTAATTTTTCAAAAACTTTCAGCCAAACCATATCATGTGACACCTTGTTGGGATGAGCGTGTCGAGCATGTTCCTTTTTAGTGTCATGTGATATGGTTTTGTTGAAATCTTTTAAAAAGTTTGAAAAAAAAATATTTAGTATAATAAATATGGATGTCATCTGCATTGGGTACAGGGTCAATAGCATTTCATTTCAGATTTCTTACTTATTATGCCCCAGACTTGAAAAGTCAAAGGGTTATCAAATGGAGACCTCCATCTGTCTGTTTGTCCATCCGTCTGTGCCAACATTTTCCCTTGTATCTCATCCACTACTACTCTGATTTGAATGCATAGCATGTGCCAATGTCCCCAACATGCCAAAAATTCTCTATGTCAAAAGAGTGAAAAAGGGCCATAACTATGGAAATAATGTGCTGAAGACACTCACGCTATACAGGTATCGTTCCTCCATGGTGCTCTATCCCGAAACCAAATATTCAAATCGGAGTAGTAGTGGATGAGATACAAGGGAAAATGTTGGTACAGATGGACAGACGAACAGACAGATGGGGGTCTCCATATGTTTATATGGTTAATATACTAATCGGAGAGATTGGGAAGAATGGGGCAAGGGATGTCATCAAGCAGTTCGTCTCCGAGTGTTGGGAGGAGAGAAGAAGCGCGGGAATAGGGAGGCAGTTGGTAGAACATGGGTAACCAAGGCCTCAAACGAGAACCGCGACAAATCAGCGGCTGGCCAAAGTGTTATTATTATTATGCATTGCCCCTCTTGTTTACACCATGTACATTGATTCAAAAATATCACAATTTCAAGCTGTTAATTTTCCCATAATGCATCTAAGAATTTGACCAATTCAGTTTTGTTTCATTAAATTCCTAGTTGCATTACATTGTGCAGTGAGTTAATGTGAAGCAGTTTTAGGTCTGCCACTTCTGGTATTATAAACGATGAGATCATTCTGGATGTTAGTCGTGTATACATGTAGATTTGAACATAATGTGTATGGTATATACATCTATTGCATGTGATGTTTTAAATCCAGAGAAATTCTCCAAAGTTTATAGGAGGTAAGATACATGCTTAAACAATAAATACTCAGTGTAATACATGTATGTTCATATTCCTTCCCGTTAAAATAATGGTGTCTTGGTCTCCACTGGTGATCCCAAGTTCCTCGTGCTCAGGAACTTACAGTACAGTATCCGTGGACTGGTCACTTTCCACGCATGGGCAATATTTCCAAGGACGCAATAATATTAGATTCCAAACACTAATTACAGGAATAATCATCAAAAATTTAATTAATGAAGCACCGAGGACAACCCGGTGCTTCATTAATTAAAATTTTGCTAATGATGATTTTTACTACTTGGTAAACAGATGCATGGACATAGCTGCCCACTTGTGGATTATGACCAATCCACAGCGACTGTACTGTAAGACTTGAATAACAGGGAAATATATCAAGCCTATTTCATTTTTTCTCTTCGATAGGAGAATCACTTAATTACATTCCTGCAGTCTGTTTTGGCAGGCCAATTTATGAGTTCTCAACTTTATTTGCGAGCTCCTCAACTTCATAAATAAATACCAGTAGTACAAAACAAAGACAGAATCCATAAAACAGTGAAAAGTGACATTCACAATTCAATGTTCTTGCATTTGTTTTTTTGACATACAAGATTAAACATGCACAGTACGACCGCCGTGGACGGGTCACTTTCCACGGGAGGGCAATATTGCCGCAGATACAATAATATTGGATTCCAAACACTAATTACAGGAATAATCATTAATTAAAATTTAGCTGCTAATGATTTTTATTATCTGATAAACGTATATGTGGACATCACTGCCCACATTTCAGTTACGACTGGTCCACAATGGCTGTACTGTATAGCATCATAGAGAGGTAGATCGACAGACAGTTTGACCATTGCAAGCCATTCATGATCCAATAGATTAAATGTCGGCCTTAGAAATCATTGAAATCTTGGATATACCATACATGAATGCTATAATTACTAAATAAAGTGATTGTTGAACACACTCTGTGACACTCGTTTATTTGTATCTTAGTGTTTTTTTCCCAATCTCCAACAATGAATATAAGATTTCTTCACACTATTGTAATAAACATTAACTCTCACAGATATAGCCTCGGGCAGCCTTTCAATACCAAAGCAATTTCATCAAGAGCCATTACGATTTCTGATGATGGTAATAAAGCATACCATACTTTTATAGAAATATTGCTCCATAAAACTCAAACAACAATCTTCAGTATAAAAAGCTAATCATCTTTATCAGTTGCACTTGTGACTTTTATCAGAAAGCTTTCAGAAACGCGATACAGTGGAACACGGTTAATTGAATACAAGTAACCACTTTGCCAGTGTGAATTATTCAATTAATAGGAGTATTCAATTAACCCTTTACCTAACGAATCGCGTGCATCCGCCCTCGTAATTTGCAAATTGAGCAGTTGAAAAAAATATTTTTTTAAAAATATTTCAACAAAACTATATCATGTGACCCCCTCATTGGAATGAGCTCGATGAGCTCATTCCTATGAGGGGGTCACATGATATGGTTTTGTTGAGATTGTTTAAAAAAAATTTCAAAATAGTAATTAAAATAATAAATAAAATAATAAATTTTGATATTCTCTGCGTTTGGTAAAGGGTTAATAGGGGTTTAACCCGGAGGTCCATTGGCTGAAACTTTGCCTGTGCTTGTTATTCTTTGCAACAAATTTGCAATTACTGCTTGGGTGGAGTCTCCACTCAGCCAGTGATTTAGTGATAATACACTCTCCACGTACTGTAGGTAATGGGTTAACTGCCTGTGAATTTGAGATCTCGTCCAAGAATCCTCTTAGATTCGCCTAAAAATTGGCGAAAGCTTGCCTCTGTATGTTTTGGATTGTAACAGGTTGGGTGGGGACACGGTGGCATTGCGGTATTGCGGTAACCGTTTCTTGTCCGATTACCGAAGTTAAGCAACATCAAGACTGGTTAGTCCTTGGATGGGTGACTGTCTGAGTGATCGATTTGAACTCATGCATTGTGTCCTTGGGCACTTAACCCTGATTGTCCACATGAGGGCACGATGATGCCATGTACTAAGGCATACTGCACGTCGATGGTGCACATGTCTTCAACCAATCTAACCCTGCCTGTGCTGCAGTCCGGAGTTATGATGTTGGGGAGCTGGCAGCTGCTCGTCGTTGCTCAGTGGTTCTCTCCGGGTACTCTGGATTCCTCCACCCATAAAACTGTCACCGACATGATGTGACCTTGGCTGTTAAAGTGTTGTTACACCCTAATAAATAAATAAATCAGATAGCTGTTAATTTCACAAAGAATATTTTAACACACCACTTTCTTCATTCATAATACTGTCAACACTCTAGTTGTTAAAGTCTCAATAAACCTCTGAACCCTGATGTAAAAATATCAAAATTTCAACCTGTAATTGTTCCCCCTTAATGCAAATAGGAAATTAAGCATTTAGTTGAATTCCTTGTTGCCCTTTGGAAAAATTGTGCTTCTCGAATATTTTATTTTAGACATCATAGTACAGTGGATTAACCCCATTAACCCTTTACCTAACGTAACGGCCAAAAAGGGCCAGCGCTATTCTAAATAATCGCCAATTAATTTTCATTATTTTTTTCATTTTTTGTCTCAAAAACATAGGTTATGACCCCTCGTTGGAACGAGCTCGTCGAGCTCGTTCCAACGAGGGGTCATAACCTATGTTTTTGAGACAAAAAATGAAAAAAATTAGTTATTCAAGAATTTTTTTTGCAAGTGTCGTCTGCTTTTCAGGTAGGTAAAGGGTTAAAGGTCACACCATTGATTGATCCCAATGTAACTGCCCTAACTGGTCAGCACTATTCACAAAAATCGCCTTTCAAATTTTTATTTTTGTTTGTTTTTATCTAAAAGTCATAGCTGACGTCATCACACTGGAACAAGCTCATTGAGCTTGTTCCAGTATGGTGTCATAAGCTATGTTCTTGAGTCAAAAAATGAAAAATGTTTAGGCCTAAAAAGATAGATAAAAATCTGTTTCTCAAAAAAAAAAAAATTAAATTAAAAAACCCACATGCCTGCATGCATTTTTATAAAAAAAAATGGCCTGATAAACAGAAAATCTACTTTGCAAGTGTCGTTGTTTATGTGTTACGTGTGGGGACTGATGTGTGTTAGGTAAGGGGTTAACCTAATGAATCTGCCGCATATATGCATGTAATTAATAAATTAAGCAGTTGAAAAAAAAAAACATTTCTAAAAATTTCAACAAAACCATATCATGTGACACCTCATTGGAACAAGCACATTGAGATCGTTTCAGGGTGGGGTTAGATGATATACTTTTGTTGCAATTTTTTTTAAAGTTGAAAAAACATTAAATAAAATAATAAATTTTGGTATCATGTGTTTTGGGTAAAGGGTTAATAAATATGTGGTTAATTCAAACAGTTTTATAATATGAATGTTTTTGAACATCAGTTTGACTGTTTGGTTAGCATCTTTCCTTTGTACAGTACATGGAGAGTGGATTGTAACTAAATCACTGTGGAGTGGAGTTTTCACCCAAAGTATCACTTTCAAATTCTGTCCATATGGACAAAAAACACTAGCAACGTTTCAGCTAATGGACCTCCAGGTTTAACCTGGAGGTCTATTGGCTGGAATTTTGCTTGTACTTGTTATGCTTTCCAACAAATCTTTAACTGTTAGAGTGCTGGAAGCCCATTTTTTGGCTTCATTCTGAAGTGGAGGTACTATAACTCGAGGCTCATATTCAGTCGATGTGTTTTGCATTATCTTTGAAATGATATTATTTAGTTTGTAAAGGTTTGCCTCATTAAAATTTATGGGAGAGTGCCTGTAGGCACTCTCCCATAAATTGTAATATGGCAAAGACATGTGTACAAGATTTTATAGCCCAAAATAATTTAGCATTCCACCAGTTAATTGTTGCTTGGGTGGAATCTCCACTGTGTGGCTGATTTAGAGATCATGCACTCTCCACCTACTGTAATTGCATATAACTGTAATCTCTGTCCCAGACTCTTCCTGTAAGCTATTTCTTGTTTTCTGTCACAAGAAAGCAAAATATATTGCTACAATTACAAGAGAACATTGACAGTAAATGATCAGTGATTAGCACCTTGGCTACCAGATTACTATTCTCATACTCTTGAGAGGGGAAGATAAATTGACCATTCATTCCACAAGTAGTCTAACACGGGCTGTCAGTTGTTGCCGCTAATCTATTGTTATTTAAATAAATTGTTCAAGATGCGTTCATAATTCTTTATTTCCCTGGTGCAATTTAGAGAGTGATTTCTTCTGTCCCATTCAGACTATTTGATATTTAGGAGCTGATGGTGTGAAGCTGTTAAATAAATTTGTAAGAGGAAGAAATATGTAGATTTAATTGAATAGTAGCTGTATACCGACATTCTTGAAATTTATTTTGGACAACTGATGAAGACATTTATAAGGATGTATCTATGATTAGGATGTGAACTTGTTCATCGGAAGTTTCAGGTTGGTTATCAGGGATCGTTTTAGGTGTCTACAGGGTGCAAATATTGGACCCTTTCCCAGTGGCATTTTGGCATGATTTTTCCCAATTCAAACCCTAAATTTCCCAATCTGAGTCCTCATTCAAATAAAAATTTAATTCTTCTTTATAACTTTTGGATGCCTTATTTTGACTTTAATCACTTTTTACTGCAAAAAAGGAGCCCTAACAGACCGTTTTTAGATACATTTGTAAGTTACATCCCACGAACCTTGTGTGTTGTTTTTAGGCAAGTCTTAGCTGCCTATATAGGCAGCCAAGTCTTGCCTAGACACAACTTCTAAGCCACAGAATATAAACTGTCCAAGTGTAGCAAATACAACAAATTGTAATACAGATTACAAAGACTGATCATTATTTCATTTATTTATTTATTGGTGTTTAAGGTCACCAAGCCAGAAAATAAGCAGACTGTCATCTGCAAAATGAGGTTCCCAGAGGGTGAATTTAGTGATGCTACCCTGCATTGCAGGGTAGCATCACTAAATTTACCCTCTGTGAACCTCAGTCTGAATCAGGGTCTCAAGAATAAACAGAAAGAGGTACCCAGAGGATAAATTGGCCCACTGTATCGGATAGCATCATCAAATTCAGCCTCTGGGCATCTCTTTCTGCAAATGTCAGACTGCTTATTTTCAGGCCTGAAGGTCACATACTTATGCACAATGGCTAATCATGACCGTGGCAGTTTTACGGGTGGAGGAAGCCAAAGTATCCGGAGTACCACCGAGCAACGATGAGCAGCTGCCAGCTTCTCAACATCGTAACTCCACACTGCAGCATGGGCTGGGTTAGATTGTTTGAAGATATGTGCACCATTGACGTCCAGTACGCCTTAGTACACAACATCATCGTGCCCCCATGTGGACAAACGGGGTTAAGTGCCTTGCCCAAGGACACAATGCACAAGTCCAAATCGATCACTCAGACGGTCACCCATCCGAGGACTAACCGGGCGCGATGTTGCTTAACTTCGGTGATCTGACGAGAACTGGTTACCTCAATGCCACCGTGACTGTTTGCTATATAACTTACTATACATGTAGTAGCTTTCTGTATTAATGTTCTCAGCTCAATATGAAGGTAACATTTCTTATTCTTTGTTTGTTTCTTCTCCCAAACAAATTCCCAATTGAAGCCTTCATGACAGGGATTTTCCCAATTGCATGGACCCCAGACCCTTTCCCAAAGAGGGTATAATAACCCCTGGTTATGTTATTTCCAGGCACTGACCTAGTAAGTAGCCAGCTTGAATCTGAATCCCTAAAATTATGATTTGGCTCCTGGATCTTTCTTAACCCTTTACCCAACGCAAGACGATATCAAAATTTATTATTTTAAATATCATTTTTTCAAAGTTTTCAAAATTTTTTAACAAAACCATATCATGTGACTCCTTGTTGGAAATATTATTCTAACTGTCTTACCCATTAGTACATTTTGCTGATAAAACTTTCTTTTTTTTTTATTTCAACTACCAGTTGATAACATAAATGTGTTGAAGTAAGCTTTACTAGGTTACACACAGAGCTATCTATTTGTAATAGATAGCTCTGTGTGTCAAACAAGATTGAATTGGTTAAATTCCCAGTTGCATTATGGGAAAAATGGCTACTTGAAATTTGGATATTTTGACATCAGAGTGAAGAGAGTTAAAGCAATGACCTTGTGACATATTGTAATTGGTTTAAATTCTGCATTATTTTATTTAATGCAGACCATTTTCCGAGCCTTTCAGTCTAAATTTTACTGACCATTACTATCTCTGTTATAAAGGATTATGGTTATAAAAATCAAGACTTCTTGGAAATTTATTGTGGTAGTTGTGATGTAACATTTTATTTGACTATTTACCCAAGCACAGGCTATCAAAATTTATTCTTATAATTTTGTTTTGTTTTTTTGTTAATTTAAAAACAAAATTAAACACAACTATATCATGTGACACACTCAGTGAGCTCCTTCCAATGAGTGGTCACATGATACGGTTTTGTTGAAATTGTTTTTAAAAAAAAAAAATTTTTCAACTGCTTAATTTTTAAATTCTATGGATGGATGCAAATGATTTGTTGGGTAAAGGGTTAAAACATACTGTATTCCAAATTGGTCATGCCCCTCCCCCCACCTCCACTGGCCGAATAAGGTATGACAGACCTCCATTTGTATGACGAACTATGCATGTGTATAAAATCTAGTCTCGTAAGAAATTACATGATAATTGTCAAAGGCATTTCAGCCTGCCCCTCACCCCCCTTCCTCTCCTTCACCATGATAGTAAATGGTAAAGAGGCTATTCAGTTATCAGGGTTCCACTGTACTATAATTAAAACAAACTATTAATTGAAAATACCGTATTTACTCTATGTATTGGGACACTCTATGATTTGGGACACACATTTTTTCTAGAAAACTATATTTTTTCTATGCTCTAAAGTTTGGGACATCAGGAGATTTGTTTCCAGTTGGCCCGTCACTAGTAGCAGACAACACTCATAAAAAAAATTCTTGAGTAACTAAAAATTTTCATTTTTTGCTTCCAAAACATAGCTTATGATCCATCATTGGAACGAGCGCAATGCGCTCGTTCCAATGATGGATCATAAGCTATGTTTTGGAAGCAAAAAATGAAAATATAAAAAAAATTGGACGGCGATTTTCGTATATAGTGATGGAAAACGAATCACACACAACTTTATTGAGCATCAAATCAAGACCAGGCTGTGTTCTTTCCCCATTTTCTAAGAATTGGGACACTTGTGAAAATAATTATTTTTAGCTGTCCCAATACATAGAGTAAATACAGTAGAATATGTTTTCATTTTTGGAATTCACTAAAAACGAACCAAACGAGGATTCTTAAGCTGAGTTTTAATAGTACTGGCTGGTTTTGACCATTACATTGGGTAAAGAGTTGATATAGATGACATTTACACTAAGGCTGTACAGTGCACAGGGTTAGTTATTCAGTTAGAAATGAAATTTTTTGTTATAACAAGAAGAAAGTGTGACTAATCCTGTGCAGTGCACAGGGTTAGTCACACTTTCTGGTTATAAAAAGTTTGTAACTGCCATACCACATGCTACATGAAAATATATAATGACTAAGGCTGTAAAAATGCTTTGGATAAGTTAGTTATGTGTTGTTACATAGGGTGCTGGATTCAAGGAACTTTCGGAAATACTTATAAAGGATTATGGAAATTTTTTAAAGTGAATTCCAAAAATGAAAACATATTCTATTTTCAATTTTAATAGTGTCTTTTAAAGGAATGAATGATTTTGTGTGTTCTCAAAATTAAGCACAGTTATATTTTCTGTTTGGAAATTTCGTAAATTTATTCAGTTCTGAGAGTTACGCCATTATAAAGGCATATTTTTGGTACCATACACATACTAGACCTGTACATTCACATGAAATTTATCCCATAAGAGTCTTTGCTACATAGAGGATATGGAATGAGTGTTTTTCTCATATAATATTTATGAAACGAGTCGAAGAATTTTCCAAACGGAAAATTCGGACGAGTTTCATAAATATTATATGAGAAAAACACTCATTTCATATTCTATTTATCGTATGACACACACGCGCACAAATTAGCCACTTAGTATGACTTTTTAACTCATCTTCTAACTTGAGTTGCAGACGGCACTTGGAAAAAAACATCCTCGCATAACTAAAAATTTTCATTTTTTGCTTCCAAAACATAGGTTATGACCCCTCATTGGAACGATCGTGACACGCTAGTTCCAATGAGGGGTCATAGCCTATGTTTTGGGAGCAAAAAGTGAAAATATAAAAAAAAATGAATCGCATTTTTCTTGTAGGTAAAAGATTAATAGAATATAACCCACCCTAAATAGGCCAGATAACGTAAATTCTCCCTACTGAAATTATGCAAATGTGACCTAGTTGTATTTTGTTTAGCCAATCAAATTGTCCAGTTTTGAAATTGACCAACGAAAGCTCCCAACTCTAAGTATGCAAATTATGAAAATGTGGCCCAGGTGTATTTTGTTCAACCAATCAAATTGTCTAGTTTTGAAATTGACCAATTAAATTGCCGGAAGGCTTTATTTATATCACTGATTAATATGAAAACAAAATATCAAATGTTTTAAAGTGAACAAAACGGACGAGTCATATGGTAAAGAAGTATATTACATGTGAATGTCCGTCAACCCACTGGATCACTTTAAAAAATTACAATTTCATCGCATTTTGCGTGTGATCAGGCCTGGCAACCTAGAAAATCAAGGAGTGAAAAACATTTTCCCTCCTCAGATTGCTTGGAATTGCAGTTGCACCTGAAATTTTCAATGCAAAAACTTGTATGCTATTTTGGTTATATTCACTTCAAGGTATTAATATTTTGACTGAAAATTGTACTACATTCAGCTACACAGTGGAAAAATTGGCTCACACATCTTCTCATTATTCAAAATGTTACATTGAATTCTTATATGACTGTCTTCTACATTCAGAATGTACCAAAATGCGACACAGAATGGATCATGAATTCTTGCGAATCAATGCAACATTGACAAATCGTCCCCTGAGTTCCAATGTGTTCTTTGTGCCAATAGGCACAGAGAACTCAGGGGACGAAATGATAATAGATTTTAAAGGTACAGTACGTGGAGAGTGGATTGTAATTAAATCACCTGCAGAGTGGAGTAATCACCCAAACTATAACTTTCAAATTTTGTATATATCGACAAAAACACAAGCAATGGTTCAGCCAATGGACCTCCGGGTTTAACCCGTAGGTCCATTGGCTGAAACGTTGCTGGTGCTGGTTATGCTTTGCAACAAATTTGCAATTATTGCTCGGGTGGAATCTCCACTCTCCGGGTGATTTAGTAATACACTCTCCACGTACTGTAGTCCCAAACAGGTCTGGCATTCCAGAACATCAAGGGGTGCAAAAACTTACCCTCCTCAATTTTTGGTAGGCGTGCAGTAGGCAAACAGCATTCCTGCACACCTAAAGAATGTCAGGCCTGTGTGACTGCACACATCCCTGAATGTGCCCAAAAAGTATACTTATTTCAGTGACAACACATTTTGTGTCCTGGGTAGTGCTCAAATGACTAGTGAATTCCAAAGTCGACTAGTCAATACCCAAAAGTCAAGTCGACTTCGACTAGTCATTGGTGATAACTTGTCACTGTTGGTGTTCCGGTAGAATGCTGAAGGTCCAAATTTGGCTTCACTTGGGCATTCATATACAGCAACTTACTGGAACATTATTCTGTTAATGTGCTTCTAATTATGCTAAGAGTGAAATTATATAGTCTTATTTAATTTGCCTTGTTGCGATTTATGGGAGAGTGCCTACAGGCACTCTCCCATAAATTGCAACAAGGCAAATTAATAACATATCCTGATAGCCCAAAATAATTCAGCACTCTACTAGTACCAGTTAAAACAAACTACTGTCACTACTATTAGATGGCAATAGATGTATACATTGATTGCCCAGTATTGCTGTTCAAACTATCTGACAGTGGCACAGAAGGGATACTATTTACCTAAAAGCTTGAACTCCTCTGACTAGTCGACTGCACAATTGAGAGTCGACTACTGGTTTGCCCAGAGTCGACATCGACTAGTCGACTCATCGTTTGAGTACTAGTCCTGGGCAGGAATATCCACCAGCAGCATGTAAGGAATTAATTCTTTGTTCCTGGAAATTGTTAATATTTTTTGTGTTGAAAAACTGCATGTACCCCCACCCTGGTTCACAAGTGATCTCCGTCCTTCCAGTATTCCAGAGAAAGTTTTTAAACTGATAATTTGTTTTTTTTATGATATCAATGCTCATTTTCTAATTATTATAATGGGGGCGCGGTGGCTCAGTAGGTAGAGGTGCAGGCTGCAAGCCGAGAGGTCCTCGGTTCGAACCCCACCTGCAGCAACCGCATTGGGTCCTTGGGCAAGACACTTCACCCCCATTGCCCATGTGGGGGCATGATGACGCCGTGTACTAAGGCGTACTGCACGTCGATGGTACGTATGTCTTCAACCAATCTAACCCTGCCTGTGCTGCAGTGCGGAGTTACGATGTTGGGGAGCTGACAGCTGCTCGTCGTTGCTCGGTGGTTCTTTCCGGGTACTCTGGCTTCCTCCACCCGTAAAACTGTCACAGTCATGATTAGCCATTGTGCATAAATATGTGACCTTAAAACATCAATAAATAAATAAATAAATTATCATTATATTATTCTCTTACACCGCCCCCCCCCCCCCTCCCCCCACATGGGAACTTACGGAAATGATGCAGTGCTTGTTTGTTGTGGGAAAGAAACTCTGTTTTCCTGGTAAAACAAAAGGACCCACCATTTTCCAATGCTTTCATTGGAAGTCCTCCAAAATGGGCAATGTGGGTATAAACCGTTTATTTACTTGACTTTATCTCGATGTTGGGGGTCATAATTAGAAATTGTTCAGAAAATATGTGACCCTAAAAACCAATAAACAAATAAATAAATAAATGCATTTTCATTCTCAACAATAGTTCAACACTAAACCTGTTAAACATGTACACATTTTTTGTAGTCTTGGCTGTTATGTTTCAAGGTGTCAGTTGATTGTGGTGGTTAGAGATGGCAGGATTACTGACATTTTCATGGTTATCATCAGTATGCAGAGAAAGTTGGTGCACCTGTAATCTCTCTTAATATCTCCCATAAGTGAGGAGTTATCAGTGATTTTTTTTTTCAGCTGGAAGTATGTAATCTCTAGATGGGGAATCTGAAAAACAGATGTGTGAAATCATTCTCTCCACCATATGTGTTTTTGCTGGGCATTTAACAGTATATATATCTACAATGGTTATTAGACCAGGTTTTTTTTCTTTAGAAAAATGCTGTAGAGGACATATTGAGAGTAATTGCTTGACTGGACTGGTTGTGTGAAATAATTCATGAGAGGTGAGGGACATTGTACAAACACAAGTATGCCCCTGCATGAATGCGCATGAGTGCTTTACAATATAGTCCCTCGAATGAATTATTTCACGTAACCAGTACTGTCAAGCGATTACTCTGTTGATTACTTTTCATTATTAACGATAATTATACTACTTAACCCTTTACCTAACATAATGGCCAAAAACGGCCAGCGCCATTCTCAAAACTCGCCAATTAATTTTCATTATTTTTTCATTTTTTGTCTCTAAAACATAGGTTATGACCCCTCATTGGAACGAGCTCGTGAGGGGTCATAACCTATGTTTTTGGGACAAAAAATTAAAATAATAGTTATTCAAGACTTTTTTTTGCAAGTGTTGTCTGCTTTTCATGTTCAGCAAAAGGTTAAAAAAAAGCAAAAAAAACAAAACAATGAAGTCCCCATTACAATCAGGCAAAGCGTCTTCGTTTGCGTGCACGGATACATGACACAATTGTTGATTGCATAATTCACTTGTGAAGTTACCGTTTATAATCAATCAAACCCGGAAATCCCAGTAAATCATACTTTGAAAAGTAATAAAGTAAAGTATAGACGCCGTGAAGTGGTCATAATCCACGCATGGACATTGATGTCCACGCATGCATTTACCAGCTAATAAAAGTCGTCAGTAGCAAAATTTTAATTAATGAAGTACCGGGTTGTACCCAGTGTTTCATTAATTAAATTTTTGATGATTATTCCTATAATTAGTGCTTGGAGTCAATTATTATTGCATCTGTGGGGAAGTGGAGGGGGGTCTATATACTCCCAAGTCCAAATCCAAATTGGAGTTGTTGCCTAATTGGTGGAAACTAATAGGGGATCTATGTTCGGAGTGGGCAACTTTCATCTCCTCTGTCTCCTCTTCTGGCATCTCCTCTCTCTCTGACCTCTTCGGTGAAGAGATAGGCTTGGGGTAGGTGATGAAGGCTTTGGAGGTGAGTCAACAGTTGTCACCCTCTCCTTATCCTGTCTGCAAGTCTCAGCTCTTCTCCACTATTCTGAGCCACTCTTCTCCACCTGAGCCACGCTTCCATTTGCTTGGTGTCCCGCCATCTTGCCGATAGTGTCTTTCCCTTCTTTTTCTCTTTCCTGTAGGAACCCTGCAGTAGTGAAAGAAATGACAATGAATCACAACTGGTGTAGACGTGTTGTGATCGTGAAAGAGATTGCATTTGTGATCACAGTTCTGTTCATGAAAGCTTTCTTTTGAAGCGAAAAAATTTGTTATTACAGGAAAAATAAAATAAATTTTAAATGGTCTTTCAGATCAGACCATTTTCATATAAATTCAAAGAAATAAAAGGTCCTTCATAGCTTTATTTTAGGGGCATAATGGATGATTTTGATAGTGCTCCCTTCTTGTTCACACAATTTTGTTTTATTAGACAGAAACCTCTTGCCTGTATAATCTGGAGTTGTGTTATGTAATCGGGTCCTGGGAAATATTATTCTAACTGTCTTACCCATCAGTATATTTTGCTGATAAAACTTTCTTTTTTATTTCAACTACCAGTTGATAACATAAATATGTTGAAGTAAGCTTTACTAGGTTACACACAGAGCTATCAATTTGTAATCACAGAGGCTGTTCTGATGAAGAGGTTGCATTACAAGTTTCATGTATTACATTTACACTTGATTGCATGAGTCTGTGTTTAACCCTTTACCTAACCTGAAAAGCAGACGACACTTGCAAAAATAATTCTTGAATAACTAATTTTTTTCATTTTTTGTCTCAAAAACATAGGTTATGACCCCTCGTTGGAACGGGGGGTCATAACCTATGTTTTTGAGACAAAAAATGAAAAAAATAATGAAAATTAATAGGCGATTTTTGAAAATAGCGCTGGCCGGTTTTGGCCGTTACGTTAGGTAAAGGGTTAAAGGGCTTAATTAAATATTTTTTTGTAATACAACACAAAATGAGGTGATACCAGGCTAGATGACATCAAACTTTTAGCATTCAAAAAGATGTTGAATAAGGCCTAAAAAAGTTAAAAATCTGTTTCTCAGACCCTCCTGCGTGGTCCTTTTGGCTGCTGCATGCTCTCTTTTTATGACCTATGCAAACATAAAAAAAAATTAAAAATTAAATGCTTCATACATGTATCCGATATTTTACCCAAGTTAATAAAATTTACAGATTTGTCCCTTGAGTGCAATAAAGCTTTGCAATGCTTTAGCATTGCAAAGCCTTCTTGCACTCAAGGGACAAAATACACCACCACTCATGTTATTCTGTAGATTATGAGGCCTAAAAAATGAACATTTGATGGCAAAGAAATAATTACAAAAATAAAAAAATAGAATAAAAGAAACACCCGCCCACATGAAATTTTTCAAAAAATGGGAGTGCGGTGGCTCAGTGGTAGACTGTTGGACTTCTATGATAGAGGTCCTGAGGAGTTCGATCCCTGCCCAGGAAGACCCGCGTTGTGTCCTTGGGCAAGGAACTTTATCCCGGTTGCTTACATGGGGACATGATGACACTGTGTCCTAAGGTGTACCGCACATTGATGGTGCGCATATCTTCAACCGCTGCAACCCTGCTTGAGCGGAGCTTGAACAGAGTTAGAATGTTGAGGAGCTGACAGTTGCTCGTCGATGCTCGGTGGTTCTCTCCGGGTACTTCGGCTTCCTCCACCCGTAAAACTGTCACTGTCACGATTAGCCATTGTGCATAAGTATGTGACCTTAAACACCAATAAATAAATAAATATTTCAAAAATGGTCTGAGAAACAGAAGTCCTACTTTGTGTTGCCTTATGGTTGATATGTTTTAATGTGACTGAAACTTTCCTGCATGACAAATTCAGTAAAGAGGTCTTTGCCAAGGTACACCCACCCCATGTACTCTTTCAGAATATCATGTACACTGAGATGTAAGCTCTGGGTACATAAAATTCAGACAGGATGTATAGGGATATTGTAGCGTGGCCGAGCTTTCTCCAGTAAACGAAAGGTGCCCCTCTTTCCCCAGACACAAATTCTAAGACTGAATCATGAGGGATTTAAGAGAAGGGCAAGTAGTTCTGTGAGTGGTAGAGTGAGTCCTGTTCACTGGAGGGTCACACAAATCACCTGGTTCAGGTTCTGTCTCTCTCTGACTGTATGGTCACTACAGTCTTTCACCTGGTTTCATTTACCCCTGGTGGTGGGCTGAATCTGGTTGGTATAATCTCTTGGTCCAGGTCACTGTAGGGATATAGAGTGGGCAGATCGGGCAATCATGAGGCATGTAATCAAATAGGGAAGACAATGGGAAACAGATAAGTCATATATGATATAAAGAGTATGTAAAATTAAATGATGAATTTATTTTCCCCTAAAATAGTTAGTTTCCTCATCCCAGACATTTACATCAACATTGATAAAATATATATGGTTAAATGACAACTTGTTGTTATTTGGACTATAGCTTTCAAAGGGGTTGAATCGTTAATCGCTTGATGGACGAACGGACGGACGCTAAATATTCATACCGACTTAGGTATGCTGCTGACCCCATGCGTTATGCTTTTATTACAGGTTGGTTTTGACAGTACGTCCCTGGCTTGAAGGCGCACTAAAAACAACTGGGGGTGAGATAATAAAATGTGCCTGGTCTCAGCATGTTAAGTAAACTATACTTCTGAAATTCTTTGAAAGCCATGAAGACTTTACAGACTAATCGAGCTCAACTCGCTTTAACTTTAGGGACGGTATGCCTGTGAACATCGAACACGTTTGTTTACAATGTACACAACAAATGCGGAAACCCCTCGCTAAAAATAAAGTGTTGGGATTCCTGAACCAACTCCGGTGGAATTAACCCAGTTTATGAAACATCGACGTGAAAACGTTCATCGGTAGTACCTTTCAAAGAATTATAATGGTCGGCGATATCTTAGAAGTAATATTTGTATGGTTGCTTATTTTGTCGAGCGTTTGGTTTGAGCGTCTGCTTTCCTCGGCGGTTGGGTCACTTCTCTTATTACTGGGTCAGGTCGGGCTATTTATACCCCTAAGGGACATGACCCAGAGGGTTGCCTTTCGTGAGCGGGTCGCCTCTCGGCAATCTCCGTATTTAGGCACGTGCTGACACGGAGACCGAGAATTGTCTCAAGGCCGAAAGAAAAACAAACCGCTATCGAAGGACAAAGTGGATAAATAGCACTTAAATATGAACAGTTTAGATTGTAGGTTCAAATGTGAACTAATTACCGAATATGTGGGTTAATTATGGTCATTTTCGTTTGTCAAATCAATGACAAAGCGCACTACGGCGCTGAAATCGATCCATATATAAACAATAAAACAGGGTGAGTTCATATTCATGTGTTATCTTCGAGGTTTTCATTGTGGCGTCTAATGACGATGGGGAATAAAACGGGTCTAGCGAAGTGATAACTTTTCAAAAGCTATAGTCCGCGTATATTTAAATACATAAAAAGAACCCCTAGAATTCCATATGAGTACCGTGATGTCACATTAGGCATAACCCCTCTACTACGAGTGACTGATTTAAGGAGTTATAGTATACAGACTGAATCAGTGAATGTAATTTTGTGATACTCCTAAACATCGGAATCCCCCGAAAGTGGTTAAGTGCAATTAAATGGAGTTACATGAAGAAATTATTGTTACAAAAAGGGGAAATTTAGGCAATTAAACATTATGATTAGAGCAAAACGCCACAATATATACAGTTAAAATTAGAAGTCCTGTCACGAACTGTGCACTTATCTAGGCTTAATTGCACGTATAGATTGCATGCAATTGCCATATCAAATGCCATCCAAAGCACGGCAGGTTCTCCTGGTTACTCATAGCAAACACAGGCAATGTTTCTGCCAATGTACCTCCGGGTTACCCGGAGGTCCATTGGCTGAAACATTGCTTGTGCACAGGTCATATGTACAGAATTTGATAGCTTTACTAAGGTCATAACGCGTAGATTAACGCGCAGATCGACGTGCTATTTGTGCGCATTTCATGACAGGACTTCTAGTTTTAACTGTATATGCCCTGTCAGCATTGTATGTACCCTGAGTTTGCAGCTCAGGGTATATGAAATTCGTACAGGGTATATAGGGATAAATAGGACCTGGTCACGAATGTCTGGGGTGGAATTCCTCTAATATGGGCAACATGGGTGTAAACGATTGACTGGACTTGAATTTGTATCCACGCATGTTGTGGTCACAATTAGCCATTGTGCAGAAATATATGACCTCAAACCCTAATTTATTTATTTTGGGAGGTTTAATGACACTTTTGACAGCCAGGGTCCCCTCGTGTCGGACATTTTTACGGGTAGAGGAAGCCGGAGTGCCCGCATAGAACTGGCAAGTAACTGTCAGACTCCCCAACGTACTGACGCCATGCAAGCAGGGTTAGCATTGGTTAAAGATAAGTGCACCATCGGTGTGCAGTACTCCTTAGTACACAGCACCACCAAGCCTCCATGTGGGCAATAGCGATGAATCCCCCCCCCCCCCCCCGGAAACTCCCAGAAGTGAAGCAGTGCTTGTTTACCATGGTAAACAAGCTCTGTTTCACTGGTAAAATAGGGCCCAGTCACTAATGCTTGGGATGCAAGTCCTTAGTCCTTTAAAATTGGTAGCATGGGGTATAAATGATTGACTGACCTTGACTTTATCTCCATGTTGTGGTCATGATTAGCCATTGTGCAGAAGTATGTGACCTTAAACACCAATAAATAAATAAAAAATCAGGATGAAGTTCAAACACCAATAAGTAAATAAATAAATACAGTATGTGGAGAGTGTATTATCACAAAATCACCTGCAAAATGAAGATTCCACCCAAGCAATAATTACAAATTTGTTGCAAAGCATAACCTGCACAAGCAAAGGTTCAGCCAGTGGACCTCCAGGTTAAACCAGGAGGGTCCATTGGCTGAAACATTGCTTGTATTTGTCGATATGTCCACAATTTGAAAGTTATAGCTTGGGTGATAACTCCAATCCACAGGTGATTTAGTTGCAATCCACTCTCCATGTACTGTACATAAACGGTTACATGTGTATATACATGTACAATAAGTCTGCCATGGACTCATTGTACTGGTCAGTTTCCACGGGTGGGCAATATTTCGAAGGATGCAATAATTTATTATACCCCCCACAAACATAGTTTGGGGGGTATATAGGAATCACCCTGTCCATCTGTCCATCCGTCCATCCATCTGTCCATCTGTCCATCTGTCCATCCTTATAAGCGCAACTCCTCCCAAACCGTTTGAAGAATATTCATGAAACTTTACACAATGGAAGAACTCTATATGAAGATGTGCATGAAGCAATATAATTCCGTTCTGACATTTCCAAGGGGAGATAATCTAACTTATACATTTCAATTGCTGCATCATATGGTTGTGTCCTCGTAAGCGCAACAACTGAGGCGCACAGGGTATCACTTTGTGAGCTTGCTCACAGTACCTCTAGTTGATTCTAAACACTAATTACAGGAATAATCATCTAAAATTTAATTAATGGAGCACCAGGTACTGTAGATCTAAAAGACTAAATATTGTCATGTGAGGTGAAAACTTTTCTCCATGGGTGTTGTTGCTGTTACACACTCCCTATTTATGGGTAGCAATTTTCTTTGGCAGCAGTTTGAACTCACCAAATTATAGAGCTGTAGATTTTTAAGTTTCTTGTTCGGTTTCGGTTTTTCAGGTTGAGTAAAACCTGTTTTCGGTTTGTTCATGAGGCCAAATAACATTCAATAGAACTCATTCTGTATGTCTGGAATCATAACTGAATGGCAGTGAAATTGAATGAAACTCAATGAATGCCCAAAATAAGCTATAATACATGAAGAATCAGGAAGGCCAATATAATAATTACCTAAATATACAGAACTTTTATTGTGCCTGGATATTTTTCGAGGTCTGACACCTACGCGCAACTTGAGGAAAGCTGCGAACACAACTAAGCTGAAATGTCGGAAATTCACAGGATGTAGCCATCCCAGAGTAGTGAGAGGACCCAAACACTGCCATCGGCAGTGTCTGGGTCCTCTCACTACTCTGGGAAGGCTACATTCTGTGAATTTCTGCAGCAAGAGAGTATTTTAATAAAAACGAAAAACCTTAGATTACGGGATGTCGACGGTTTCGGTTTTTAAAAAAAAAAAAAAAACCTCGGTTCAGTTTCGGTTAACCTACAGCTCTACCAAATTACCATTTAAGTTTGCAGTGAACATTTGCATCAACAAATTCATAATTTACATGCACTGTTACCCATACATGCAAGTACAGGAACCTAGTGCACCAAAGTATCTGTGGATATGAACTATTATTATATCGTGGTTAAACCAAACATCTCATTAGCCAGCAGTAATCGCAATGAGTCTATTGATGTCCAGTGATGTGTGAAGGATATATGAGGTGAGAATATGAAGGTGATAGTAGTTGATACTCAAGCCTGAAATGAGATTCACAGTAAGCAAGTAAGCATGCTGCTCATAATTCTTGTATATATTGATATAATAGTGAACAAGAAAGCAAAAAACAATTGATTTTCTTCTTCCATTATTTATGCATACACAATTGCCCTGCAATTAATTTCCTTCTGATAATTAGCTCCTTGAATTCCAGAGCCCCATTAACAGTGAGATCAAAACAAGCTGCAGGTACTTCAGTTTAATCTTCTAATCTCCCTTTGTTTTACAAGGACTCCTCACTTGTCCTTCCTTTCAAGTACTCTAATTTAAGAACATACATAGTGTCATTTTGTTTTCGGTTCATTCCCACTAGACCAATTCCCACTGGGCCAATTCCCAAAAGACCAATTCCCCTTACACCAATTCCCCTTAGACCAACACTCTAAGGTTCCGCTCCACAGTTTTCCAGGCATTTCCAAAAATGACATGCCATACACTCTCTTCAAATGCAAATATTCTGTAACTTAGTTATCTAACCCATAACATGTATTACATTTCCCAAATCCACAAAAAACATATAACACTATCTGACTAAGTAGAAATAAACAATCAGAATGTAGGTGGAATAATTTATTGTCAAAGGCATGACTTCAACCTGAAAAATTGCAGGAAAAAATGCCGAAACCTGTCATTTTCAGCCACCCAGCAGCCTCAGAATTTTCCCACTGACCCCACCTACCTACCCCTGGAGCAGAGCATCCCCTGTTTCTAAAATGCAAAAATAAATTTGTATGTTTCCATTTCATTTTTAGTTACCTGTCTGGTAACAATCCCGTGTAAAAATTACATTTTAAAAAATAGCCGATTTTTCGAAGCCACTGTTTCCCATAATTCATCTGCTAATTTACCCCTTTGTATCAGACTCCAACTTTGGGACCAAAACTTCAAATTCTCTTGTCCAACAAAAAGCCTAATGTAATCATATATCTGATACTAAAAATATATCTCCATTTTACATGGCCTTAGTTTCAACATATGCCCTATGTTTAGAATTTCACCCCTGTGCAATAGTTTGAAACTGTAGAGCGGAACCTAAAATCAATTGGGTTAACCCTTTACATAACCTGAAAAGCAGACGAAACTTGCCCCAAAAAATTGTTGAATAACTAATTTTTTTCATTGTTTGTCTCAAAAACATAGGTTATGACCCCTCGTTGGAACGAGCTCGATGAGCTCGTTCCAACGAGTGGTCATAACCTATGTTTTTGAGACAAAAAATGAAAAAATAATGAAAATTAATTGCCGATTTTTGCGAATCTCGCTGGCCGGTTTGGGCATTTACATTGCGTAAGGGGGTTAAAAATCAACACAAATCAAGTGGGTTGGGTGAAAATGAATCCAACCTAGTTGATTTGGGTTGATTTTAACCCAATTGATTTTAGAGTGTAATTTACTGATTTTGGTGTTTCAGGGTTTATGGGATAGGTGCATCTTCCCACGTCATGTGTATCAAAGAAATGTCATGTTATCAATCTATATTTTTTGTATTTGGAAAATTCTGAAACTTTCCAAATACAAAAAATATATTTGTATTAAGTGTGTTTTCCTAATTATCCTTAATAACAAAAATGTTATGCATATAAATAATTTTTTTATCAAATAAAATGTTTTTCAGTTAATAAATGTTTTCCTAATTATCCTTAATCAACCCTTAATCAGTAACAGTAAATAGTTGGTCTTAGGGGAATTGGTCTTTTAGGAATTGGCCTTGTGGGAGTTGGTCTAAAGGGAATTGGTCTAGTGAGAAGACACCTTGTTGGTTGTTTCCTATGTTTATGAGAATAAGCCTGGTTATAACATTTTTATGGATTGTGTTCAACTTTTAGTGAATCTGGGTCAAAATTCTGTTTTTAGATATGATTTCATGTAGTGTTCAACCGATTACCCAAAATGTCCGATTACTGGATGTTTGAGCTCACACTCAGCCGATGCCGATTCTGATTCTAATATATACTGTGCAGTGCTAGACATGTCAAGGCTTCAAAGAACTATATTAAATTAAACATATTTCCCAGCAAGCCTGAAAATAAGCAATCTGTCATTTGCAGATTGAGGTCCCCAAAGGGTGAATTTGCTGATGCTATACCAAACAATGGGCCAATTTATCCTCTGGGTACCTCTTTCTGTTTAGGTTTGAGACCCCGGTTCAGACTGAGGTTCACAGAGGGTAACATCACCAAATTCACATTCTGAGGACCTCATTTTGCAGATGACAGTCTGCTTATTTTCTGGCTTGTTTCCCAGTGTTAGGGTACAATATAAGTAATAGAATTTTGTTTATTTTGAAATTCCCACCTCTGATATTCCTTATTATTTATTCATTATTATTTATTGGTGTTTAAAGTCATATACTTATGCACAATGGCTAATCATGACCGTGACAGTTTTACGGGTGGAGGAAGCTGGAGTACCCGGAGAGAACCACCGAGCAAAGACGAGCAGCTGCCAGCTCCCCAACATCATAACTCCGCACTGCAGCACAGGCAGGGTTAGATTGGTTGAAGACATGCATACTATCGATGTGCAGTACACAGCGTCATCGTGCCCCCATGTGGACAATCGGGGTTAAGTGCCCTGCCCAAGGACACATCGCGGGAGCCCTAATTGATTGCTCAGGCAGTCACCCATCCGAGGATTAACCGGGCTCGACATTGCTGAACTTCGGTGATCTGACGAGAACCGGTTACTGCAAGGCCACCACGCCCCCCTGATATTCCTAAAATTCAAATTAAATATACACAAATTATACATCAAAATGAAGGTTGAGAGATGTATAGGACATGAAATACATTTGTAATCAACTCATTGAGTTGACAGCATGCAGCCATCACTGGTTCTTTGTCTGTCCATCCATCTGGCCATCCAGCCATCCATCTATTCGTCCATCCATATGTCCCCCGATTTCAACATTTTCCCTTGTATTTCAGCCACTGCCACTCTGTTTTGAATGATATTTTGTGTTTTGATAGGACATCATGGGGGAACGATACCTGTGTAGTGTGTGTTTCTTCCACTCATTTTCCAAAGTTATGGCCCATTTTCACTCTTTCGAATTGAAAAAATGTGTAAGGTAAAGGGTTAAACAGGAGTTAATGGTTTGACACCTTGCTGAAGCCATAAGCCTTCTCAAGTAAACTTTATTAACCAACATAAAATAATGCACTTGGATGAAAAGACAACAGAAGCCCAAATAAACTGAAAATGGAGTAAACTGTCATTTAATTATTTTGATGTATTCTGAGTGACCACTAAGCCGAAAATAACAATTTATTTATTTATATATTGGTGTTTAAGGTCACATATTTCTGCACAATAGTTAATCGGGAGTGCAACAAGGAGATAAAGTCAATATTTTAATGTGCCAAAGCTGAATATTTTTTCTGCCAAATGAGAATTTTTTGTGCCAAAAGAGATTTTTTTGTGCCATGGGTATTTTATGTGGGAGAACTATTAAAACATTTATTTCATATTTTATACAAGAAAGATCAAAAGCATAAAATTACATAAAACCAAATATAAATAATAAAATATCATGAAACATATATATCCTACGAATAGCAGATCAATAGAAATTTGCACTTCGACGATCTATACGGTAACTAATTGACATGTGGAATTGAAACTTTTGTCATTTTATTGCTGTGTTAACCCTTTACCTAACGAATCGGCCACATCCGCCCACGTAATATGCAAATTCAGCAGTTGAAAAAATATTATTTTTCAAAAAATTTCAACAAAACCATATCATGTGACCCCTCGTTGGAACAAGCTCATGGAGCTCGTAGCAACGAGGGGTCACATGATATGATTTTGTTGAAATTTTTTGAAAAATTTGAAAAAATGATATTTAAAATAATAAATTTTGATATCGTCTAGTGCTCAAACGACTAGTGAATTCCAAAGTCGACTAGTCAATACCCAAAAGTCAAGTCAAGTCGACTTCGACTAGTCATTGGTGATAACTTGTCTCCTTATAACAGTGTTGGTGTTCCGGTAGAGTGCTGAAGGTCCAAATTTGGCTTCACTTGGGCATTCATATCCAGCAACTTACTGGAACATTATTCTGTTAATGTGCTTCTAATTATGCTAAGAGTGAAATTATATAGTCTCACTTAATTTGCCTTGTTGCAATTTATGGGAGAGTGCCTATAGGCACTCTCCCATAAATTGCAACAAGGCAAATTAATAACATATCCTGATAGCCCAAAATAATTCGGCACTCTACTAGTACCGATTAAAACAAACTACTGTCACTACTATTAGATGGCAATAGATGTATACATTGATTGCCCAATATTGCTGTTCAAACTGTCTGACAGTGGCACAGAAGGGATACTATTTACTTAAAAGCTTGAACTCCTCCGACTAGTTGACTGCACAATTGAGAGTCGACTACTGGTTTGCCCAGAGTCGACATTGACTAGTCGAATAATCATTTTAGTTCTAATATCGTCTGTGTTGGGTAAAAGGTTAATCTTTGATTTTTGGTTAATGGGGAAAGTACCATCAACAATTAAAGACATTGATAATCTGACCCTTTGTTCGCTGGTTAAGAAACAAGCATGCATTGTTGACACGATATTTCTTAATCCGAGGTCACCAGTAAGGACAAATGAAGAGTGACTGGTCACTGTGTACACAATTGAATGGAATTACTTTTTGATATATTTAACTTATCATTGGTTTGCTTTACTAGGAAAAAATGTAATATTATATACCTGGTTTTTGGAAAGTCAGAAATGGCTTCCACAATGGTCAAAGGTTGAACGAAAGTTAAGAATATACCAGGTTCGTGATTTTGAATTTATGTGCCAAATTTTTGTGCCAAACACTCACATTTATGTGCCAGGTTTTTAAAAAATGTGCATTTGGCACATGCCAGCATGAATATTGCCGAAAAGTATATGAAACAAGATGCCTGGAAGGTAAAAATACTGGTGCTTTTCTCTCCCACAGGGCACAATGCGGTGGATCCCTTTTCAGGGTTCATACGAGTCGTGAGATTTTAAAAAAAAAAATTTCAGTCCTGGAAAAGTCATGGAAAATGATTAAATACAGAAAAAATGTAGCCATAAATCATTTTTTAAAAATTCAACAAAACCACACCTTGTCACCCCTCATTGGAACAAGCTTAACTGGGAGAGGAGAGTTTCTAAGTGATAAAGCACTTGTTGTTCTCCAATCCCTCTTGCAAATTTATGCGAATAAAATCATGATGGTAATGTTGAGGGTGGTACTTCACTATAGCTCTATAAATGAAATCACAGCCTGAAGCAAATTCATGCACTGCTTAACATTGTAAGTTCATTACTACTATAAACAATCACTTCAAAGGCCTTTTTTATGTTGAATATTATTCCATAGTTTTTTGTAGTTGTTCGCTTCAAAGGATTCTCTTGTTTCATTGAGTTTCTTTCCTGCTATAGAAATTAATAGGGTCTGTGATGGTGATCAAATGGGCTAGAAAATTATTTCTCGGTCATATTTCTCAAATGAAATAATTTTTTATCAATATTAAATCCCCTTGTATGAAATATTTATAATCTATCTTGATATTCTTGTGATCAGCAATTCATGCTCTCACAGTGAAGCCGAGTAAATTTACTACAACTGAATATACCTTCTTATTCAAGCCAGACAATAAGCAGACTGCCATCTGCAAAATGAGGTCCCCAGAGGGTGAATTTAGTGATGCTACCCTGCACAGCAGGGTGGCTTCACTAAATTCATTCTCTGTGAACCTCAATCTGAATCAGGGTCTCAAAACTAAACAGAAAGAGGTACCCAGAGGATAAATTTGCCCACTGTTAGAGCTGTAGGTTTTTAAGTTTCTTGTTCGGTTTTGGTTTCGGTTTTTCAGGTTGAGTAAAACCTTGGTTCGGTTCGGTTTTCGGTTTGTTCATGAGGCCAAATAAAATTCATTAAAACTCATTCTATATGTCTGGAATCATAACAGAATGGCAGTGAAATTGAATGAAACTCAATGAATGCCCGAAATAAGCTATAATACATGAAGAATCAGGAAGGCCAATATAATAATTACCTAAATATACAGAACTTTTATTGTGCTTGGCCATTTTTCGAGGTCTGACACCTACGCGCAACTTGAGGAAAGCTGCGAACACAACTAAGCTGAAATGTCAGAAATTCACAGGATGTAGCCATCCCAGAGTGGTGAGAGTACCCAGACACTGCCAATGGCAGTGTCTGGGTACCCTCACTACTCTGGGATGGCTACATTCTGTGAATTTCTGCAGCAAGAGAGTATTTTAATAAAAACCAAAAACCTTAGATTACGGGATGTCGACGGTTTTGGTTTCGGTTTTTAAAAAAAACAAAAAAACCTCGGTTCGGTTTCGGTTAACCTACAGCTGTACCCACTGTATGGGATAGCATCATCAAATTCACCCCCTGGGGACCTCATTCTGCAAATGTCAGGCTGCTTATTTTCAGGCCTGCTCTTATTCGAATTGCCACTTTTCCAAGTAAACATTCTTAATTTAGGCCTAAAAGAATTAAGAATCTGTTTCTCAGGCTCTCCCACATGGTTATTTTGTCTGCTGCATGCTCTCTTTTAACAACAATACAAACTTAAAAAAATAAAAATAAAATGGTTCATGTCTGATATTTTACCCAAGTTAATAAAATTGATAACTTTGCCCCTTGAGTGCAAGTAGGCTTTGCACTGCTTTAGCAAGGCAAAGCCTTCTTGCACTCAAGGGACAAAATACACCACCCACCACCCATGTTATTCTGTAGATTATGAGGCATAAAATATAAAACAAACCAAGAACATGAACTTTTGATGGCAAAGAAATAATTACATAAATAAAAAATAAAATAAAAAACTGCCCCCCGCATGCAGTTTTACAAACATGTCGGGGGGGGCATTTGCTATGCTTTGCATTGCTCTTGTTATATGGTGTTATAGAAATTCACCTTTCACAGGAGAAATTAGATGGCGGGGAAATGGCTCTCTTCCATGGTATTGCCCTTGTTTTGAGATAGCCAATAATCCTTCACCTAATGACCAACCTCATTCTCACATATATAGCCCTTCATATATTATTAATTTTTTATCTCAAAAATATAGCTTTTGCCATTCATTGGAATGAGCAAGGGCAGTAACTTTAGAAAACTTGGTCACAGCTAGTTCGCAACTCCCTTCACGATATTATCACCAAAAAGCTATGTTTTTACTATTCAGCTAAATTGGCTGAAGGATTCAGTAATCTCACTTGACAAAAAAAGAAATGTATAAACAGTGAATCTCCAAGGTTTTTTTGTTGTTGTTACTTTGAGTAAATATTGATTTCACAATCTTTCAAAGAAATCTTGGTTCACTGGTGTACAGTTAAAACTAGAAGTCCTGTCACGAATAGTGCGCTTATCTAGGCTTACTTGCGCATTGGAGTTGCGCGCAATTGCCATATCGAATGGCATCCAAAGCACGGCAGGTTCTCCTAGTTACTCATAGCAAACACATGCAATGTTTCTGCCAGTGGACCTCCGGGTTACCCGGAGGTCCATTGGCTGAAACATTGCTTGCGCACAGGCCATATGTACAGAATTTGATAGCTTTACTTGGGCGATAACGCGCATATCAACGTGCTATTTATACGCATTTCATGACAGGACTTCTAGTTTTAACTGTATAGCAATCTAATTGAGAAAGAGACTACTTCTGCAATCTCAGTTCTGTAACTTAACCCAGTGGTCTATTGACTGAAACTTCACTAGTGCTTCTTTCCAATAAGATATACATTTATTTTCATTAATGATGATGATTAGCATGAATATGATTGGTTGAAGGGAGTTTTTCATAACTTGTAAATAAGTTTCCTATCATAGGATTGTTTTTGCTTTGTCCCTCCCATTTTGTCATCAAACATTATGGGTGTGTCGAAGGGCACAATTAAACCATAATTGCTGCAGTCGGCTGTTTGTTAATATTCATGTGGGTCTACTGGTACTGAAATGGTTAACCAGATAACCGGTTTGAAACCAGTTAGCAACCTAATCGATTAGAAAAACTGTCATCCTAAAATCCATAAAACTGTTATCCAAAATATTGATAGTGATCATCATTTTACAGGTTAACCCTTTACCCAACGTAACGGCCAAAACCGGCAAGCGATATTCTCAAACATCGGCAATTAATTTTCGTTATATTTTCATTTTTTGTCTCAAAAACATAGGTTATGACCCCTCATTGGAACGAGCTTGTCAAGCTCGTTCCAATGAGGGGTCATAACCTATGTTTGTGAGACAAAAAATGAAAAAAAACTAGTTATTCAAGAATTTTTTTGGCACGTGTCGCCTGCTTTTCATTTTAGGTAAAGGGTTAAAACATAGTAAATCTGCTGCTTCTCCATTGGGATAGATTACACCTCGAAGACGTAATATTGT
Organism: Pictodentalium vernedei; assembly: GCA_031216915.1. Classification (NCBI taxonomy): domain Eukaryota; kingdom Metazoa; phylum Mollusca; class Scaphopoda; order Dentaliida; family Dentaliidae; genus Pictodentalium; species Pictodentalium vernedei. The sequence continues at coordinate 21,903,766 of CM062288.1, read as the reverse complement.
ATTTATTGAGAAATAATCGACTTTGGCATTCAGACTTTCGTTGATTATTGGCAATTTCCATGAGTAATCACAGAAACTATTCTGTAGTGTGTGTACATCCGAACGTTGTCGAGTACTCAACAAAGTTGTTTGTATACACTAGAGAAAAGTTTGCGCATACCGCTTTCCAATCTGTATAGTTTTGATCCCATATTCAGTGAAATAATGACCATGGATAACTAGATATTATCCGGCTATAGCTCTTGGTTAGTCGGTTGTGAAAATGAGCCAAAAGTTTTGGCTCTATCATTCACACTAGTTTTTCTCTTGAGTATTCGAGAATGCATGTATTAGCCTATGTCGAAAATAATACTATTGTGTGCTCCAAACCTGATATGACTGCAATGATATAAATAACAGAGACATTTCCTGTGTAAAGGTACATTGTAATACAAGCAAACACTCTGAATTAAATTGATTAAAATGAATGTGGGATGGGTGTGAAGTGCTATGCACTCTATACAACTTAACACACCCATCCCACCTTATACTCTGCGATAAAGCAACAGATAATTCATGTCCGTTCTTATATATGTATCGAGTTGTGGAGAGCGGGATACTGGAATCATCTTATCCATCCCTCCCTCCATGCCTCCATCTGTAGACATAACAAGTTTAATGGGCGGGGGGTGGGGTGGGGGGGGGTTAAAATGGAATCACCTTGTCTGTACATCTGTCTGTCCATCCACCTGTCCGTCTGTAGACTTAATTTTGTCCTGAGATTTTCTCAGACATTTATGGTCCAATCTGCTCAAAACTTGGTATGAATGTTTACCACCATGGGAACCTGTGCATCTGCTATTATAGTTCCGGTCGGATTATTTTTGCCAGAGTTATGCCTCTTTTCAACTTGAAAAAGCAGGCCTAGAATTTTGTCCGGAGATTTTCTTAAATGTTTGTGGGTTGTTTCCTTCAAAATGTGGTGTACATGTTTTCTACCATGGGAACATGTGCACCTGTGATTATATATTTCCTCTCCCAAAAAAGAAAGTGTGCATGCTAAAAAATAACACTAAAAAAAGATATATATCATTTTCATTCATGGAAATTTTATTCAATCACAGATGAATCAATTTGTGATCAACACGAGAAATTTCATTACACTATGACGAATACTCATGGTGCCATGGAGAGTCAAAGACACTAAGGGTCAAACACAAAAGTCACACACTCAATATCTGGTATGACCTCCGTCTGCATAGACTACTGCCATGCATCTACGCCTCATGGAAGCGAACAAGTTAGCATGGAAGTGTTGTGGGATGTTGTTCCATATTCTGATAAGCTGTCTTTGGAGTTCCACAAGCGTTGACGGTGCATGGGGAAGCCGGCGTAGCTGACGTTTCATTTCGTCCCATACATGCTCAATGGGTGAGATATCGGGCGAATTTGCGGGCCAGGGAAGAACATCCACTTGTTGTTGCTGCCGGTTGATTACTGTTAGAGGATGTATCCATCTCAGGTTAGGGACACGACACATGGATCTGCGTAGCATTCATTTTGACGTCTGTACACTCTATGGCGGCCATCTTATGATGAAAGATGGAAACGACATTCATCTGTGAATAAAACACGTTGCCACCAGTGTAAGGGATGCCTGAGATGTTGTCTACACCACTGCAGTCGAGCACGATGATGACATAACGTCAAAATCGGACGAATTGCATGTCTTCGAGGACGTAAGCCGTATTCTCTTAGCCGGTTGATTACTGTTAGAGGATGTATCCATCTCAGGTTAGGGATGTTCCTGGCTGTCGTCATTGCCGTTTGTTGCCTGTTCCAGAGATGGACAACACGGATATACCGATCTTGTGCAGGGGTGGTAACTCGGGGTCTCCCGGAGCGGGGTCGGTCTCGAACGTCATCATGTTGTGCATGTCGATGGACTAGCCTGTCTACAGTGTTACAGTGGCAGTTCAAATTCTGGGCAACCTCTCTGTGTGTTCTGCTAGCTCTAATCATACCCAGGGCAAGGAGATGTTGATTCATTGTCAATCTTGGCATGCTACTGTGGAGTCGTTTTAACAGCAGCACAAGTTTGAATGTGAACGATAGGAAGGCCTTACTTTAGTGTTTAAATACCCAAGGATTCACACTGCTGCATGAATTTTCAGAATCTCCACGTGCAAAACATGCCTTTTCACAAACGTGCAGCACGTCATTTAACGTTAATGCAATTTTAACGTGGAAAGCTGTTTTTGTGTTCAATATAACTTATTCATGAACAGGTTAACACTCTTTACACCTACAAAATTATTTTTTTTGAGTTTGATCAATTTCTGCAATGCACACTTTCTTTTTTGGGCGCGTATAGTTTTGATCAGACTTTTTTTTGCCAGAGTTATCCCCCTTTTTGTCTTAGAATGCCTGAATTTTGTCTGAATATTTTCTCAGATGTTTATCGGTTGATTCCTTTGAAACTTGGTATGGATATTGTTCACTACCATGGGATCCTGTGCACCTGCATGGTTTCCGCTAGGATCACCTGGGATTCCCTGAATGGCCCCATTCCCCTCACTCTAAATTCCCCTAACCGGGCATTCCATTGTTGATATAAATCGCTACAAGAAGTTTCAGATTGGGGGGAAGATGTGAAATAAAACTCTCATGCTACCAACGTAATGCATTTGATGGTAATCATCATGGGTTACACCAAACAGGAGCAGGAGACGCATTGCAAAATTATACTTGATTGTCAGTCAGAGCTCAATCAGTGACACTCTCTGAGTTTGCAAAGACTACCGTATTTACTCTATGTATTGGGACAGCTAAAAATAATTATTTTCACAGGTGTCCCAATTCTTAGAAAATAGGGAAAGAACACAGCCTGGTCTTGATTTGATGCTGAATAAAGTTGTGTGTGATTCGTTTTCCATCACTATATTTGAAAATCGCCGTCCAATTTTTTTTTATATTTTCATTTTTTGCTTCCAAAACATAGCTTATGATCCCTCATTGGAACGAGCGCATTGTGCTCGTTTCAATGAACGATCATAAGCTATGTTTTGGAAGCAAAAAATGAAAATTTTTAGTTACTCAAGAATTTTTAGCTCCGCTGACAAAGTCAGCAGAGCTTTTCTTATACTGATTCGTCCGTCTGTCCGTCCATCCGTCCGTCGTCAACATTTTATTTGTCCGAGCCATAATTTCTAAACCGCTGAATATTTTTCCACCAAACTTCATAACAATATGTATTATCAATAGACGGTGTGTCATCAATTATTCTGCGGTCTGTAAATCCACAGGGTCAAGGTCACAGGATCAAGACAATCTTAAGATATTTTTTATATTTGTTTGTCCAAGCCATAATTTCTGAATCGCTGAATATTTTTCGGCTAAAGTTTGTAACAATATTAGTATTAGAAAACATGCCCATGCGATTAGTGGCCCTCAGCGGAGCTCTCTAGGCGTGACAGGCCTCTTGTTTTTTTTATGAGTGTCGTCTGCTACTAGCGACGGGCCAATTGGAAACAAATCTCCTGAATGTCCCAAACTTTGGAGCATAAAAAAAATATAGTTTTCTGGAAAAAATGTGTGTCCCAAATCATAGAGTGTCCCAATACATAGAGTAAATACGGTATGTGCGGGTCGTGCGACAGTCTATGAGAGCATTGGCAAACGTCCAAGTCAATCAGTGACTGACGCCACAACTGCAAGCTTTTTTAGCTCAACTTGACAAAGTCAAGCTGAGCTATTGCCATCACTTCTCGTCTGTCGGCGTACGTACGTACGTACGTTAGTATGTTAGTATGTTAGTACGTACGTCCACAATTTCCTTTGGCACACCTCACAGGTCACATTTATGATCAGATTACTTTGAAACTTCTTATGCTTGTTTTGGGTGACCTCTAGATGGGAGCTATCGATTTTCTTCAATTTCCGTCAAAAAATGTTGCCGCGGCCAACGTTCTTAGAACTTAGTTTAGTCAAACCACAATATTTCCCTTTGGCACACCCTACAGGGCACATTTATGATTTGATTGCTTTGAAACCTGATACGCTTATTTAGGGTGACCTCTAGATGGGAGCTATCGATTTTCTTCAATTTCCGGCAAAAAATGTTGCCATGGCCAACGTTCGTAGAACTTAGTTTAGTCAGACCTCAATATTTCCCTTTGGCACACCCTACAGGGTACATTTACGATCAGATTGCTTTGAAACCTAGTATGCTTGTTTGGGGAGACCTCTAGATGGGAGCTATCGATTTTCTGCAATTTCTGTCAAAAAATGTTGCCGCAGCCAACGTTCTTAGAACTTCGTTTAGTCAGAAGACTCAATATTTCCCTTTGGCACACCTTACAGGGTACATTTATGATCGGATTGCTTTGAAACCTGGCATGCTTATTTGGGGTGACCTCTAGATGGGAGCTATCGATTTTCTTCAATTTCTGTCAAAAAATGTTGCCGCGGCCAACGTTCTTAGAACTTAGTTTAGTCAAACCACAATATTTCCCTTTGGCACACCCTACAGGACACATTTATGATTTGATTGCTTTGAAACCTGGTATGCTTATTTAGGGTGACCTCTAGATGGGAGCTATCGATTTTCTTCAATTTCCGGCAAAAAATGTTGCCACGGCCAACGTTCGTAGAACTTAGTTCAGTCAGACCTCAATATTTCCCTTTGGCACACCCTACATGGCCCATTTATGATCGGATTGCTTTGAAACCTTTCATGCTTGTTTGGGGTGACCTCTAGATGGGAGCTATCGATTTTCTTCAATTTCCATCAAAAAATGTTGCCGCAACCAACATTCTTAGAACTTAGTTTAGTCAGAAGACTCAATATTTCCCTTTGGCACACCTTACAGGGTACATTTATGATCGGATTGCTTTGAAACCTGGCATGCTTATTTGGGGTGACCTCTAGATGGGAGCTATCGATTTTCTTCAATTTCCGTCAAAAAATGTTGCCGCGGCCAACGTTCTTAGAACTTAGTTTAGTCAAACCACAATATTTCCCTTTGGCACACCCTACAGGGCACATTTATGATTTGATTGCTTTGAAACCTGATACGCTTATTTAGGGTGACCTCTAGATGGGAGCTATCGATTTTCTTCAATTTCCGGCAAAAAATGTTGCCACGGCCAACGTTCGTAGAACTTAGTTTAGTCAGACCTCAATATTTCCCTTTGGCACACCCTACAGGGTACATTTACGATCAGATTGCTTTGAAACCTAGTATGCTTGTTTGGGGAGACCTCTAGATGGGAGCTATCGATTTTCTGCAATTTCTGTCAAAAAATGTTGCCGCAGCCAACGTTCTTAGAACTTCGTTTAGTCAGAAGACTCAATATTTCCCTTTGGCACACCTTACAGGGTACATTTATGATCGGATTGCTTTGAAACCTGGCATGCTTATTTGGGGTGACCTCTAGATGGGAGCTATCGATTTTCTTCAATTTCTGTCAAAAAATGTTGCCGCGGCCAACGTTCTTAGAACTTAGTTTAGTCAAACCACAATATTTCCCTTTGGCACACCCTACAGGACACATTTATGATTTGATTGCTTTGAAACCTGGTATGCTTATTTAGGGTGACCTCTAGATGGGAGCTATCGATTTTCTTCAATTTCCGGCAAAAAATGTTGCCACGGCCAACGTTCGTAGAACTTAGTTCAGTCAGACCTCAATATTTCCCTTTGGCACACCCTACATGGCCCATTTATGATCAGATTGCTTTGAAACCTGGTATGCTTGTTTCAGGAGACCTCTAGATGGGAGCTATCAATTTTCTTCAATTTCTGTCAAAAAATGTTGCCGCGGCCAACGTTCTTAGAACTTAGTTTAGTCAGAAGACTCAATATTTCCCTTTGGCACACCCTACAGGGTACATTTATGATCTGATTGCTTTGAAACCTGGCATGCTTGTTTGGAGTGACATCTAGATGGGAGCTATCGATTTTCTTCAATTTCCGTCAAAATATGTTGCCGTGGCCAAGGTTTTTAGAACTCAGTTTAGTCAGACCACAATATTTCCCTTTGGCACACCCTACAGGGCACATTTATGATTTGATTGCTTTGAAACCTGGTATGCTTGTTTGGGGAGACCTCTAGATGGGAGCTATCAATTTTCAGGGTACATTTATGATCTGATTGCTTTGAAACCTGGCATGCTTGTTTGGAGTGACATCTAGATGGGAGCTATCGATTTTCTTCAATTTCCGTCAAAAAATGTTGCCGTGGCCAACGTTTTTAGAACTCAGTTTAGTCAGACCACAATATTTCCCTTTGGCACACCCTACAGGGCACATTTATGATTTGATTGCTTTGAAACCTGGTATGCTTGTTTGGGGAGAACTTAGTTTAGTCAGAAGACTCAATATTTCCCTTTGGCACACCCTACAGGGTACATTTATGATCTGATTGCTTTGAAACCTTGTTTTGAAACCTGGCATGCTTGTTTGGAGTGACATCTAGATGGGAGCTATCGATTTTCTTCAATTTCCGTCAAAAAATGTTGCCGTGGCCAACGTTTTTAGAACTCAGTTTAGTCAGACCACAATATTTCCCTTTGGCACACCCTACAGGGCACATTTATGATTTGATTGCTTTGAAACCTGGTATGCTTGTTTGGGGAGACCTCTAGATGGGAGCTATCAATTTTCTTCAATTTCCATCAAAAAATGTTGCCGCGGCCAATGTTCTTAGAACTTGGTTTAGTCAGAAGACTCGATATTTCTCTTTGGCACACCCTACAGGGCACATTTATGATCGGATTGCTTTGAAACCTTTCATGCTTGTTTGGGGTGACCTCTAGATGGGAGCTATCGATTTTCTTCAATTTTCATCAAAAAATGTTGCCGCAGCCAACATTCTTAGAACTTAGTTTAGTCAGACCACAATATTTCCCTTTGGCTCACCCTACAGGGCTCTTTTATGATTAGATTGCTTTGAAACCTGGTATGCTTATTTACGGTGACCTCTAGATGGGAGCTATCGATTTTCTTCAATTTCCGTCAAAAAATGTTGCCGCGGCCAACGTTCTTAGAACTTAGTTTAGTCAAACCACAATATTTCCCTTTGGCACACCCTACAGGGCACATTTATGATTTGATTGCTTTGAAACCTGATACGCTTATTTAGGGTGCCCTCTAGATGGGAGCTATCGATTTTCTTCAATTTCCGGCAAAAAATGTTGCCACGGCCAACGTTCGTAGAACTTAGTTTAGTCAGACCTCAATATTTCCCTTTGGCACACCCTACAGGGTACATTTACGATCAGACTGCTTTGAAACCTAGTATGCTTGTTTGGGGAGACCTCTAGATGGGAGCTATCGATTTTCTGCAATTTCTGTCAAAAAATGTTGCCGCAGCCAACGTTCTTAGAACTTCGTTTAGTCAGAAGACTCAATATTTCCCTTTGGCACACCTTACAGGGTACATTTATGATCGGATTGCTTTGAAACCTGGCATGCTTATTTGGGGTGACCTCTAGATGGGAGCTATCGATTTTCTTCAATTTCCATCAAAAAATGTTGCCGCGGCCAACGTTCTTAGAACTCAGTTTAGTCAGACCACAATATTTCCCTTTGGCACACCCTACAGGGCACATTTATGATTTGATTGCTTTGAAACCTGGTATGCTTGTTTGGGGAGACCTCTAGATGGGAGCTATCAATTTTCTTCAATTTCCATCAAAAAATGTTGCCGCGGCCAATGTTCTTAGAACTTGGTTTAGTCAGAAGACTCAATATTTCTCTTTGGCACACCCTACAGGGCACATTTATGATCGGATTGCTTTGAAACCTTTCATGCTTGTTTGGGGTGACCTCTAGATGGGAGCTATCGATTTTCTTCAATTTCCGTCAAAAAATGTTGCCGTGGCCAACGTTTTTAGAACTCAGTTTAGTCAGACCACAATATTTCCCTTTGGCACACCCTACAGGGCACATTTATGATTTGATTGCTTTGAAACCTGGTATGCTTGTTTGGGGAGACCTCTAGATGGGAGCTATCAATTTTCTTCAATTTCCATCAAAAAATGTTGCCGCGGCCAATGTTCTTAGAACTTGGTTTAGTCAGAAGACTCGATATTTCTCTTTGGCACACCCTACAGGGCACATTTATGATCGGATTGCTTTGAAACCTTTCATGCTTGTTTGGGGTGACCTCTAGATGGGAGCTATCGATTTTCTTCAATTTTCATCAAAAAATGTTGCCGCAGCCAACATTCTTAGAACTTAGTTTAGTCAGACCACAATATTTCCCTTTGGCTCACCCTACAGGGCTCTTTTATGATTAGATTGCTTTGAAACCTGGTATGCTTATTTACGGTGACCTCTAGATGGGAGCTATCGATTTTCTTCAATTTCCGTCAAAAAATGTTGCCGCGGCCAACGTTCTTAGAACTTAGTTTAGTCAAACCACAATATTTCCCTTTGGCACACCCTACAGGGCACATTTATGATTTGATTGCTTTGAAACCTGATACGCTTATTTAGGGTGCCCTCTAGATGGGAGCTATCGATTTTCTTCAATTTCCGGCAAAAAATGTTGCCACGGCCAACGTTCGTAGAACTTAGTTTAGTCAGACCTCAATATTTCCCTTTGGCACACCCTACAGGGTACATTTACGATCAGACTGCTTTGAAACCTAGTATGCTTGTTTGGGGAGACCTCTAGATGGGAGCTATCGATTTTCTGCAATTTCTGTCAAAAAATGTTGCCGCAGCCAACGTTCTTAGAACTTCGTTTAGTCAGAAGACTCAATATTTCCCTTTGGCACACCTTACAGGGTACATTTATGATCGGATTGCTTTGAAACCTGGCATGCTTATTTGGGGTGACCTCTAGATGGGAGCTATCGATTTTCTTCAATTTCCATCAAAAAATGTTGCCGCGGCCAACGTTCTTAGAACTCAGTTTAGTCAGACCACAATATTTCCCTTTGGCACACCCTACAGGGCACATTTATGATTTGATTGCTTTGAAACCTGGTATGCTTGTTTGGGGAGACCTCTAGATGGGAGCTATCAATTTTCTTCAATTTCCATCAAAAAATGTTGCCGCGGCCAATGTTCTTAGAACTTGGTTTAGTCAGAAGACTCAATATTTCTCTTTGGCACACCCTACAGGGCACATTTATGATCGGATTGCTTTGAAACCTTTCATGCTTGTTTGGGGTGACCTCTAGATGGGAGCTATCGATTTTCTTCAATTTCCATCAAAAAATGTTGCCGCAGCCAACATTCTTAGAACTTAGTTTAGTCAGACCACAATATTTCCCTTTGGCTCACCCTACAGGGCTCTTTTATGATTAGATTGCTTTGAAACCTGGCATGCTTATTTATGGTGACCTCTAGATGGGAGCTATCGATTTTCTGCCATTTCCGTCAAAAAATGTTGCCACGGCCAACGTTCTTAGAATTTAGTCTAGTCAGACCACAATATTTCCCTTTTGTACACCCTACAGGGCGCATTTATGATCGGATTGCTTTGAAACCTGGTATGCTTGTTTGGGGTGACCTCTAGATGGGAGCTATCGATTTTCTTCAATTTCCGTCAAAAAATGTTGCCGCGGCCAACGTTCTTAGAACTTAGTTTAGTCAAACCACAATATTTCCCTTTGGCACACCCTACAGGGCACATTTATGATTTGATTGCTTTGAAACCTGATACGCTTATTTAGGGTGCCCTCTAGATGGGAGCTATCGATTTTCTTCAATTTCCGGCAAAAAATGTTGCCACGGCCAACGTTCGTAGAACTTAGTTTAGTCAGACCTCAATATTTCCCTTTGGCACACCCTACAGGGTACATTTACGATCAGATTGCTTTGAAACCTAGTATGCTTGTTTGGGGAGACCTCTAGATGGGAGCTATCGATTTTCTGCAATTTCTGTCAAAAAATGTTGCCGCAGCGAACGTTCTTAGAACTTCGTTTAGTCAGAAGACTCAATATTTCCCTTTGGCACACCTTACAGGGTACATTTATGATCGGATTGCTTTGAAACCTGGCATGCTTATTTGGGGTGACCTCTAGATGGGAGCTATCGATTTTCTTCAATTTCTGTCAAAAAATGTTGCCGCGGCCAACGTTCTTAGAACTTAGTTTAGTCAAACCACAATATTTCCCTTTGGCACACCCTACAGGACACATTTATGATTTGATTGCTTTGAAACCTGGTATGCTTATTTAGGGTGACCTCTAGATGGGAGCTATCGATTTTCTTCAATTTCCGGCAAAAAATGTTGCCACGGCCAACGTTCGTAGAACTTAGTTCAGTCAGACCTCAATATTTCCCTTTGGCACACCCTACAGGGCCCATTTATGATCAGATTGCTTTGAAACCTGGTATGCTTGTTTCAGGAGACCTCTAGATGGGAGCTATCGATTTTCTTCAATTTCTGTCAAAAAATGTTGCCGCGGCCAACGTTCTTAGAACTTAGTTTAGTCAGAAGACTCAATATTTCCCTTTGGCACACCCTACAGGGTACATTTATGATCTGATTGCTTTGAAACCTGGCATGCTTGTTTGGAGTGACATCTAGATGGGAGCTATCGATTTTCTTCAATTTCCGTCAAAAAATGTTGCCGTGGCCAACGTTTTTAGAACTCAGTTTAGTCAGACCACAATATTTCCCTTTGGCACACCCTACAGGGCACATTTATGATTTGATTGCTTTGAAACCTGGTATGCTTGTTTGGGGAGACCTCTAGATGGGAGCTATCAATTTTCTTCAATTTCCATCAAAAAATGTTGCCGCGGCCAATGTTCTTAGAACTTGGTTTAGTCAGAAGACTCGATATTTCTCTTTGGCACACCCTACAGGGCACATTTATGATCGGATTGCTTTGAAACCTTTCATGCTTGTTTGGGGTGACCTCTAGATGGGAGCTATCGATTTTCTTCAATTTCCATCAAAAAATGTTGCCGCAGCCAACATTCTTAGAACTTAGTTTAGTCAGACCACAATATTTCCCTTTGGCTCACCCTACAGGGCTCTTTTATGATTAGATTGCTTTGAAACCTGGTATGCTTATTTACGGTGACCTCTAGATGGGAGCTATCGATTTTCTGCCATTTCCGTCAAAAAATGTTGCCACGGCCAACGTTCTTAGAATTTAGTCTAGTCAGACCACAATATTTCCCTTTTGTACACCCTACAGGGCGCATTTATGATCAGATTGCTTTGAGACCTGGCATGCTTGTTTGGGGAGGCCTCTAGATGGGAGCTATCGATTTTCTTCGGTTTCTGTCAAAAAATGTTGCCACTGGCAAAAAAACTGACATTGGTCCCAATGATCTTCAATTTTGCCATTTCATTTATAACTTACTAAGTTCAAGTTTGTCAAGTTGAGCTACAGTGTCATTGACACTTTCATTATTTCCATGTGATCACTTCTGAGTAAACTGTTGCAACATATAACAGTTGTTGACACCCCGTACGCGCAATCATTCTTGAACTGGATCTGCCACCATGGACCGGTATTGTCGGTGACTAATCTGTATGAATGATTTTTCACCTGAATTTCTCTTCATTGGTCCTTATTCTTCCGCAATTACCGGCTCTCAGAATGTGAAAACCTATATAAATATTGGTGTGAAAAACCTCAAAATATCCCTCAGATGCAACGAAATGGAGGTTTTGGGACCACACAATTTACAATTTGAATACCCCGACCTGAACCATGTTCAGCCAGTAGCCAGTGGTAGGGAAGATTCCTGGTTGCCCCATTTTCCTCAAATTACTGGCCCAAACATATTTACCCCAGCAGAAACCCTGGCACCTGCAATTGTAGTTTCGATCAGACCTTTGGGCCAGAGATGTACCCCTTTTCATCTCAGAATAATCATGGCGGCAGGGGGTATGGACAGGCCCATCTGGGACAGTCATATCTCTAGTTTTGTCTGGAGATTTTCTCAGATGTTTATGGACCATTGTCTTCAAGGCTTGGTATAAATGTTTATTACCATGGGAACCTCTGCACCTGTGATTATAGTTTCGGTGAGACTATTTTCGCACGAGTTATGCCCCTTTTTATCTTCTCTTAGAATGCTAGAATTTTGGGACCCTGTGCACCTGCAATTATAGTTTTGATCTGACTTTTTTTGCTAGAGTTATGCCCCTTTTCATAATAGAATGCTAGAATTTTGTTCAGAGATTTTCTCAGATATTTATGGGTCGATTTCTTTGAAGCTTGGTGTGGATGTTCACTTCCATGGGAACCTGTGCACCTGCAATAAGAGTTTTGATTGGACTTTTTGTGCCAGAGTTGTGTCCCTTTTCATCTTAGAATGCCTGAATTTTGTCTGGAGATTTTCTCAGATGTTTATGGGTCGATTTTTTGGAAACTTGGTATGGATGTTCACTACCATTGGAATCTGCATGTGTGATAATAGTTTTGATTGGACTTTTTGTGCCAGAGTTGTGTCCCTTTTCATCTTAGAATGCCTGAATTTTGTCTGTGATTTTCTCAGGTGCTTATGGGTTGATTCCTGTGAAACTTGGTATGGACGTTCACTACCATGGGAACCTGTGCACCTGCGATTGTAGTTTCAATCAGACTTTTTTGCCAGCCAGTGTGGGTGATTTTTCTCCACCACCATGCAGCGATTACGTTAGCCAGAGGTAATCGGGAGTCACATGCTGATTCAATCAACTCATTTTGTATTCGTTGTTTTGAGAAACTGATGACTCCATCGGAAAGAGCATGCAAAAGTTACGTATATACCAAAGGTATATACCACGAAATCGATTAGGAATGGTGGCAGCTTGAGGGTTGAAGGGTTGAAGAGTTTTAGAGCATCGAACTTTGATCACACTGTATTCCGATGACGTCAATGTGAATTAGTTGGTAGCAAGAAACTGATACAATATACATAAACGTCATAATAACGTTATAAATGTATAATGTCACATGGGTGGGGTGGGATACATCTGTCTCTCCCTGCTATCTCACCAGGGAGACACATATGTTACACATGCAGTGGGGGTAGAAAATTGTCATGTCACATATCACCTGTGCTAACTACTTAGCACTCCAGTTAAAACCCAAATATTGATATCTGGCATTGAAATAGTTAACAAATATTCTCTGGAAATTTGCTAGAAACACTGAAATGCAGTTAAATAATAACTGGAGTCTGTTTAGACTCAAAACAGATAAATTGGATATATGGGGTATAATATTTCTGATTCTGTTTTTCAGGTTTTTTTATATTTTGTTATCTCAAATCACTTGCTGTAGGTTGTATTTCAATAGAAATATTCCTTTTCTTGTCTGTACATTGATATTTTTAGGCACATGACATCTCTCATCAAAGGACTAGTAGTGTTCTCAGAGAACATTGAATAAATGTGGCCTACTGAAACAGTGTATGGCTACTGATAAGAGATTAAATTCATTTATGAAAGAAGCTGGGCTGCAAAATTCTCTGAAAACTGAGAAGGTCAAAAGAAGTATTGAGATAAATAAGTAAGGCATCCTAATTTTAAAAAGCTGTTTCTCAGACAGTTGTATCACCAGATTATTGTTTATCGGGGCAGTGTTCAACCGATTACTCAAAATGGAAACTGATCGATTACTGGTTATTTGAGCTCACACTCGGCTGATCCTGATGCCGATTCCGATTATAATACTGTGCACTACCAGAAGAGTTGAGGCTTGAAAGAACTATCTTAAATTGAACATATTTCAGTGTTAAATGTTGTTGACTCAGGTCGCAGTAAAATAACCAGACGCGCACACTTGGGCGGTATTATTATAATCCCTGATGGGTAGGGGTGTGGGATAGGAAAATCTCACCCAAGGGCAAGATATTTGGGCCAGACACGAGGCTCCCCCACATACAGCTGTTACGTTAGCCAGAGGTAATCGGTGGTCACGTGCTGATATAATCAACTCATTTGGTATTCGTTGTTTTGAAAAACTAATGACACCATCGGAAAGAGCATACAAAAGTTATGTATATACCATAGGTATATACCATGAAATCAATTAGGAACGGTGGCATCTTGGGGTTTAAAGAGTTTTAGAGCATTAAACTTTGATCACACGGCATTCCGATGACATCAATATGAATTAGTTGGTATCAAGAAACTGATACGATATGCATAACGTCATAATAACGTTATAAATATATAACGTCACATGGGTGGGGTGGGATACATCTGTCTCTCCCTGCTATCTCACCCGGGACACACATATGTTACACATGCAGTGGGGGGAGAAACATGTCACTCAGAGCCACATGTACTGCGCAATTGTGCACGACTGGTTATTTTACTGCGACCTGAGTCCATGGAGTGCAACCTTCACTTTTTCTGGTATGAACTGGCGATTGACGCAAGTTCGCTCAGTTGTAAGCTTCACATGTTGTTTAACTTGTATATCCCGTAAAGGGGCATCTAGAGAGATTAAGAATTACACATTGTGGTGGTTTCTCAATTTTATTGAATGTTATCATTGACATCATTTTACATTAACAATTGAACAATTGCAGAAGAAAATAAAATATGGTTAATGAATCATCTCATCACAAAAAAATGCTTGGCAACAATCAGTTGAACCGATGTTCCAGGAGCCATTGCTGTTATCATCCGATTGGGGTGGCTGATTCTGATCATCGATTGAACACTATTTATGGGACGCAAGGGCTGGATAATGTAATCATAAATAAGGCCTAAAAAAATAAAAATCTGTTTCTCAGGCCCTCCCACATGGTCCTTTTGGCGGCCGCATGCTCTCTTTTTATAACCAATGTAAACTTGAAAAAATTAAAATTAAATGGTTCATGTGTGATATTTTACTAAAGTTAAAAAAAATGATAAATTTGCCCCTCGAGTGCAAGTAGGCTTTGCAGTGCTTTAGCAAGGCAAAGCCATCTAGCACTCAAGGGACAAAATACACCACCTACCATTATTATCTTAGTTATGGCCTAAAAAAATAAAAGATCTGTTTCTCAGGTCCTCCCGCATGGTCCTTTTGGCTGCCGCATGCTCTCTTTTTATAACCAATGTAAACTTGAAAAAATTAAAATTAAATGGTTCATGTGTGATATTTTACTAAAGTTAAAAAAATTGATGAATTTGTCCCTTGAGAGCAAGAAGGCTTTGCAATGCTTTAGCATTGCAAAGTCTTCTTGCACTCAAGGGATGAAATACACCACCACCCATGCTATTCTGTAGATTATGAGGCCTAAAAGATAAACCAAGAACATGAACTTTTGATGGCAAAGAAATAATTACAGAAATAAAAAATAAAATAAAAAACCGCTCGCCTGCATGCAATTTTACAAATAATGGCCTGAGAAACAGAAGATCTACTTTGTGGGGCCTAATCATAACTATATAGCTTTATATTATAAAGTTCCTGAAGGAGTATTTTAATTCTGACTCAACAGTCTTTTTAACCCTTTGAACATTGGTGGTATCTTCTATGTCAGTTCAATGGCAGCAAGTGGAAGAGTCCATATTCATTATTTGGGGGTAGACCAATTAATACTTTCAACGTGCGTGCAGCCTTGAAAATATTGATCGGTCTACCACACACAGGCACTGAGCACCCATCCAACTTAATGAAATTATGACGTATCATGTTCCTGGATGGAAAAGTGGCCACTCGTGTTCAAAGAGTTCAGGGTTGTGGGAGTGGGAGAAGGGGGTGTTGACTGGAGGGTCCTAGTTATGACTAGGCCTTGAAAATCCTTGAATTTAGCTATTGTAAGCCCTTGAAAAATGCTGAAATATGCAGAGAGACAGCCTTGAATAGCCTTGCATTTTATCAGTCTTTGCCTACAGGAACCTTGGAAAAAGTTATTTACATAAAATTAATCTTGAGGACTTTGGGTTAATTAATGCATTACTCTTGGGTGCCAAATAATCATACATGTATAATTATTAATTTTGAGGACCTTTTCCACCCTGTATGATGCTTATTCCGATCTGTATGATCATTAAATTGAAATTCCCATTTGTAATCAATGGACAGACTTCCAGAAAGTAACACTAGCTATTAATATTTAAAATTAGAAACATACCAGTCCCTATATGATTGAACTAATCACAGACATCATTCCTTGGAAAGCTCTCCAGGAGACTTCAATTTTGCCATGCATAAACTGACTCACTTCAAAGAGCCCCCCCCCCCCCCCCCCTCCCTGTACTGTTATTCCGGTCTGCACTGTTATTAAATTTAGGCTATTTTTCCACCCTGTACTGTTATTCTGGTCTACTGTAGGCCAGCATGGGGGAATGATATCCACAAATCGTGGGTTTTCTCCACAAATTCATACCAGAGTTATGGCCCTTGTAGGACTTAGAAAACTAACAAAATTAACCTTTTACGTTATAAATTGGGCATCGGTTGTCTGATTTTGATGGTCTTTGTTCTGATATTAATAGAGCAGCTAAGCGGAAAGGATATGCACATATAGGTTTCATCAGTTGTTGAATTTTGATGCTCTTTTGTATTGTCTTTGGTTCGTTGGCTGGATTTTGATATTCTTTTCGGATATTGATATCGTTTATTATGGTGTTTCAGAAGAAAAATTTGAATGGAGATTTATGTATATAGTGCTGGCCGGTCCACTATGTAGGGTAGAGGGTTAATGCTGTAAATTATCAACAGCTACCTATTTGGGTAAGTGATTAATCAATCAAGAAAACCCTTGAACCATTTCATCTCTAGTATAAATCAAGTGCCTGGGTGCATGTTTGGACTCTGTAGTGTTAGTTTGTCACATTCAGTGAAGGTGATCTTAAATCCCTCTTTAAATAGCTTTCTCAGGTGAGCGACTTAGGCCCTGTGGGGCCTCGTGTTTCTACAAGCCAGGGAAATAAAAATAACTTATTGAACACTGAAATGTAATGTTAGTATGTCATATTCAATGAAGGTGATCTTAAATCCTTCTTCAACCTTTTACCTAACATGAAAAGCAGACGACACTTGCAAAAAATATTCTTGAATAACTAATTTTTTTCATTTTTTGTCTCAAAAACATAGGTTATGACCCCTTGTTGGAACGAGCTCGATGAGCTCGTTCCAACGAGGGGTCATAACCAATGTTTTTGAGACAAAAAATGAAAAAATGATGAAAATTAATTGTCATTTTTTTAGAATAGCGCTGGCCGGTTTTGGCCGTAATGTTGGGTAAACTTAAAGGGTTAAATAGCCTTCTCAGGTGAGCGACTAAGGCCCTATGAGGCCTCTTGTTTCTACAAGCCTGGGAAATAAAAGAACTTATTGAACATTGAAATGTACCAAGACTTAAAGCCTAACAGTCGTGTTTAGTTAGATGTTATCAGCTTGAATAGCCTGATGACACTTCCCTAAAAATGATTGCTCAGATTATGCAACTTTTCTTGTTCACTATTAGTCAAACATCAGTTGGAGTTGCTGTTGTATAATATATATGTAGCGGTAGAGGTATAAAGGCCATTTACCAACCAGCCTGGTTGGTCCGGATCGGTTAGTCTTGTAGTAAATCGGTCGCTTTGTGTGCAAGAGTCAATGTTTCGAGCCTTGGCTCCTGCACTTCTCTCTTGATCTGTTACATATAGAATGATATACAGGTGAACAGACTCACCCTTAGGCTTTCATGTGTTATTACTGATATCTGTAGTGATAATCACAATTAAGTCTTACAGTTAAAACTAGAAGTCCTGTCATGAAATGCGCACACATAGCTTGTCGATCTGTGCGTTAATCTACGCGTTATGACGATAGTAAGGCCATCAAATTCTGTATATACATGTACGGCCTGTGCACAAGCACCATTGGCAAAAACATTGCCTGTGTTTGCTATGAGTAACCAGGAGACCCTGCCGTGCTTTGGATGCCATTCGATATGGCAATTGCGTGCAACTCCTACGCGCAATTAAGCCTAGATGCGCGCACAGTTAGTGACAGGACTTCTAGTTTTAACTGTACTCAAAGCTATATATATGTGTGCAAATATTTTGGTATAGTCTAATTGGTGGAAAGGTTCTTGATAATGGCTGAACCCTTAAAGACCTATTTCCAACTTTTACAACCTCAGAACAGGTGACCGTAACATGCCATCACGAGGAAGTTCTGCTGACAATAGACAAATTTCCAAGGCTGTGGTTAACCCTTTACCCAACGAATCGACGCATCTGCCCACGTAATATGCAAATTCAGCAGCTGAAAAAATATTATTTTTCAAAAAATTTCAACAACACCATATCATGTGACCCCTCTTTGGAACGAGCATTGAGCTCATTCCAAAGAGGGGTCACATGATATGGTTTTGTTGAAATTTTTTGAAAAAAATTAAAAAATGATATTTAAAATAATAAATTTTGATATCGTCTGCATTGGGTAAAGGGTTAACAGGCCACTAAGATTTGACTAGAAATCACTGCTATGCAATTGGAGGTGTACATGCTGTGGTCAGGTGTGAATTCAGGGCAATTGTCCAGTCCCTTAAGGAGGGGTGCAATGGCTCAGTAGGTAGAGGTGCAGGCTGCAAGCCGAGAGGTCCTCGGTTCGAATCTCACCTGCGGCGACTGCGTTGTGTCCTTGGGCAAGACACTTCACCCCCATTGGCCACGTGGGGGCACGGTGACGTTGTGTGCTAAGGCGTACTGCACGTCGACAGTACGCATGTCTTCAACCTATCTAACCCTGCCTGTGCTGCAGTGCGGAGTTACGATGTTGGGGAGCTGGCAGCTGCTTGTCGTTGCTCGGTGGTTCTCTCCGGGTACTCCGGCTTCCTCCACCCGTAAAACTGTCACGGTCATCATTAGCCATTGTGCATAAATATGTGACCTTAAACATCAATAAATAAATAAATAAATAAATAAATAGTCCCTTAAGGGGTAAAAGGCTAAAAGAGTCCTTTAAAGTCCTGGAATTAACAAAGTACGTCTGTATGTCCATCTGCAGATGGGGCTGGTTTCTGCTCTCTGATCAAAGTTCTGCCTAGTCACTCAAAACCAAACTTGACATGTCGTTTAGGTATGAGAGAAAGAACCTTATTTATTTGGGGGTCATAGTGATTGTACCAAATCATGGTTATAATGTCCTTACTTGAAATTAGTTTCTGCTCCATAACTTTGGATATTCGCGAGGTTGTTGTTTACATCATTATGGAATTTCGGACGAAATAAATAACAACTTGCAAAATCGTGCTTTGTCGAGATTGTGCTTTAGTTATTGCTATTCAGTATTTATTTCGGAAGAAATTCTACAAAGCTATAATGGAATGCCACTCTCTTCATATGAGGATGCAAACACGAGGTTTTAGTCGTGTTAGTTCCAAAACATTGTCAAGTCTGACTAGCAAAGCAATTGGGAATTCAGTTCAGGTTGTATATTGTTTTGTCTTAACCTGTTGGTTATTTGCATATTTTATAATTGAAGTAACCCAACCGTAACATATTATGAGCATTCGCAAGTTTTTACCAGGCTTACCATGTTTCTATTGAAGTGAACAATGGGCAAAGAAAACAATCTTTTGCCCTTTTCGTGAGAATTGCAGTGATTGACTGAAATAACTTAAAACCAACGCAGGTGGAAAAAACACCTGGCTAACAATAATATACCATCCATCTCTGTATAATCAATCATTCAGTGAATCTGTTCAATCAATATATAGAAGGAAATGATGAACTGAAAACTCAGTAGATTTCTTGTGAGTAATTTGCTTGGAAGGAAATTGAATTAGACATTGTAAATTGTTTTCCTTTCTTCTTTTCTTTACTGTCCGTCTATTTATTTATATAAAGGGAGGGGGTTATTTATTTATATAAAGGGAGGGGGTTATTTGATAATACAGCTGTGTAGTATTGATGTTGAAAGTGACCTTAAACAACACTAAATAAATACAGAAATAATGGTCTGGAATTAAGGCAAGGTATCTTTCGTCTGTCTGTGTACAAATTAAATTAAGGACAATAGAGCCCACTTACAGTACAGTTACGGTACCATGAACTAGTCGTAATCCACACGTGGGCAGTGATGTCCAAGGATGTGTTTACCAGGTAATCTACCCTGTACTTCATTAATTAAATTTTTGTTGATTATTTAAGAGGTTCGAATCCCACCTGCGGCAACCGTGTTGTGCCCTTGGTCTAGACACTTCACCCCCCATTCCCCCCGAGGGAGCACAGTGGCATTGTGTACTATTGTTGTTAGTAGATATAATGGTAGTTTGACATCATGAGATTATCCAGTAAACAAAGTACAGTGGAACCATGTTAATTGAATAGCCAATTTGCCAATGAAAATTATTCAGTTAACAGGAGTATTCAATTAACAGGGATTGTGTCACTTTCCTGTATTCTTGAGAAAATTTAGCATTTATTCTATTATATCTTGTTTGACAGAGCTCCATGAGCTCTGTCAAACAAAATATAATAGATTATTCATCAGATAGTTGCATCTAAGCACTTAATTCTACGAACTGCACCTCAGAAGAAATCAGCGACAGTACTTGTCTTTTTCAAATTTCTCGGATGCCATAGAATTAAGAAAGGACGCTGGTTTTGTTTACATTGGCATGGCAGGGGTTCGAACCCACTCCGAGAGAGTTTCCTTCGGCACCAACCGCCTAGCGAAACTATACTGAACCACGCACACCACTCGGCCACCGACAGACCCCTGAGTGGTGTGCGTGGTTCAGTATAGTTTCGCTAGGCAGTTGGTGCCGAAGGAAACTCTCTCGGCGTGGGTTCGAACCCCTGCCATGCCAATGTAATAGATTAAATGCCTGTATTGGATGTACTGAGGCCAAATAGGTAAAAAACAAAGAAAAACTGGGGCGAGTCAGGGTAATTTCTCGACAGGTTACAAGATATTTTATTCAATTATCAGGAGTTTACTCAGTAAGGCCTAAAAAAATAAAAAATCTGTTTCTCAGGCCCTCCCGCATGGTCCCTTTGGCTGCCGCATGCTCTCTTTTTATAACCAATTTAAACTTTAAAAAAATAATAATTAAATGGTTTATGTCTGATATTTTACCCAAGTTGAAAAAATTGATGAATTTGGCCCTTGAGTGCAAGAAGGCTTTGCAATGCTTTAGCATTGCAAAGCCTTCTTGCACTCAAGAGATGAAATACACCACCACCCATGCTATTCTGTAGATTTCGAGGCCGAAAACTCGAACCAAGAACATGAACTTTTGATGGTAAGGAAATAATTACTGAAATAAAAAATAAAATAAAAAACTGCTCACCCGCATGCAATTTTACAAATAATGGCCTGAGAAACAGAAGATCAACTTTGTGTGGCCTAACCTATATTCATTGAACAGGTCAAACTTGTTCTGGAGGGATGCTAAATGGTTTTGTGTTTGGAAATTCTATTCAATTAACAGGGTTATTCAGTTAAGAGATATCCAATTAAGTAGACTCCACTGTAAAATGTAACCCTTCAGATAATATGAAAACACTCTCTAGATCGTGCTACTCACATAAAAGCATGTCAAGTTTTAGTTATTTTTAAGGTGCTGTGACTCAGAGGCAGAGGTGCAGGCTGCAAGCCTAGTGGTCCTCGGTTTGAATCCCACTTGCGGTAACTGCTTTGTGTCCATGGGCAAGACACTTCACCCCCATTTCCCACATTGGGGTTTTGTGGCGTTGTGTACTAAGATGTACTGCACATCGATGGAGCACTTGTCTTCAACCAATGCTAACCCTGTTTGTGTGGAGTTAGTATGTTGGGGAGCTGACAGTTGCTTGCTGTTGCTCAGTGGTTCTCTCGGGGGTACTCTTGCTTCCTCCACCCGTAAAACTGTCGTCATGATTGTCCATTGTGCAGAAACAATTGACCTTAAACACCAATAAATAAATATAAATAAATAAGGGTTAAAGGTGATGATTGTCTTACCAACATCTCTGAACTGCCTCAGGTTGAACAGGCCTTTTAATTCCGCCAACCTCCCACCGGTAAGCAATGTCCCTAAATTACAGAAAAGTTCCCAAATTTAGGTCATAATTCACACATTATGGTTAGTTTTTAGCTCAACTTGACAATGTAAAGTATGATCTATTGGGATGGGCTTCAATCCGTCCAAACTTCCATACCACTGACTACCCACAATTCCTTTATCATACCCAACAGGCCATATCTCTCATCTTTATCATTGGTCTGATGTCTTTTCTGAAGAAACTGGAGTGAATGACATTACTGGAAGTTTCTTCTTGGTCAAGTTGAGCTGCAGTGTCATTGACACTTTCATTTATGCTTTCTTTTCCATTTTTGTTGAAAAGATATAACCAGAAAAGGCCTGGTTAGTCTGTAGGAACCTCCCTTGTAACAATTTTTTGAAGAGTGCCTTCAATTGGTACAAGGCAAAAACTTGTGAATAAATTTTGATGACTAAAAATAATTCAGCACTCGACCAGTAAAAAGATATACAGTTAAGTGGGCTCTACTGTATTACCATCATAAGGGATTGGTGGCCTTTTTGGGGCCAATCTTAGGCCCCATTCCCATTGGATGGGGTACATGCTATAAAATTCCAATTTCTAGTACAAAACACTATTATCCCCAAACTTATACAGTGTAATCAGGTTCTTGTCAGATCACCGAAGTTAAACAACGTCGAGCCCTGTTAGTCCTCGGATAGGTGACCGTCTGAGCGATCAATTTGGACTCCCACGTTGTGTCTTTCGGCAAGGCACTCACATGTAATCCCCGATTGTCCACATGGGGGCACAATAGCGCTGTGTACTAAGGCGTACTGCACGTCGATGATGCACATGTCTTCAACCAATCTAACCCTGCCTGTGCTGCAGTGCAGAGTTACGAAGTTGGGGAGCTCGCAGGTGCTCGTCATTGCTCGGTGGTTCTCTCTGGGTACTCTGGCTTCCTCCACCCTTAAAACTGTCACAGTCACGATTAGCCATTGTGCATAAGTATGTGACCTTAAACACCAATAAATAAATAATAAATACAATGTAATCAGGTTACATAGGCATTGTGCTCTTCTGTTAGTTAACTCTTAAAGGCCTATTTCTGACTTTTACGTCGTGAGAACAGGTGATCTTAACATTTCATTATGAGGCGGCCCCTCTGACATTAGACAAATTGCCTAGGCAGTGGTTTCTTGTCATGTTAATAGGCAGCCAAGACATGATGATGAATCACTGTTAACCTTTTACCCAACATAACGGCCAAAACCAGCCAGCGCTGTTCACAAAAATCACCAATTAATTTTCATTATTTTTTCATTTTTTGTCTCAAAAACATAGGTTATGGCCCCTCTTTGGAACGAGCTCGTCAAGATCATTCCAATGAGGAGTCATAACCTATGTTTTTGAGAGAAAAAGTGAAAAACATTAGTTACTAAAACCAGCCAGCACTATTAAAAAAGTCGCCAATTAATTTTCATTATTTTTTTCATTTTTTGTCTAAAAATATAGGTTATGACCCCTTATTGGAACAAGCTCGTCGAGATAACTTATGAAAGAGACCAAGAAAATTACCTTTTTCTCAAAAACATAGGTTATGGCCCCTCTTTGGAACGAGCTTGTCGAGCGCATTCCAATGAGGGGTCATAACCTATGTTTTTGAGACAAAAAATGAAAAAAATTAGTTATTCAATAATTTTTTTTGCAAGTGTCGTCTGCTTTTCATGTTAGGTAAAGGGTATACAACTGGTCATATAGAGGATGTGGGAATTCAGGACACTTGTCAACGCTTAAGGGATTATTATTTATATATTTATTTATTGGTGTTTAAGGTCACATACTTATGCACAATGGGTAATCGTGACCGTGACAGTTTTACGGGTGGAGGAAGCCGGAGTACCCGGAGAGAACCACCGAGCAACAACGAGCAGCTGTCAGCTCTCCAACATCGTAACTCTGAACTCTGCACCGCAGCACAGGCAGGGTTAGATTGGTTGAAGACATGCGCACCATCGACGTGCAGTACGCCTCAGTACACAGCGTCATCGTGCCCCCATGTAGGCAATCGGGGTGAAGTGTCTTGCCCAAGGACACAACGCGGTTGCCACAGGTGGGATTCGAACCGAGGACCTCTCGGCTTGCAGCCTGCACTTCTACCAACTGAGCCATCGCGCCCCCACGCTTAAGGGATAATACTAATAAAGTGATCCCCATTTTAATCTGTATTCTCTCTGTGAAAAAGCTTCCTGATGGATGGAGAGTGTATTATCCCTAAATCACCCGCAGAATGGAGATTCCACCCAAGCAATAATTTCAAATTTGTTGCAAAGCATAACAAACACAAGCAAAGTTTCAACCAATGGACCTCCGGGTTAAACCCGGAGGTCCATTGGCTGAAACATTGCTTGTGTTTTTTGTCCGTATGTTCAAAATTTGAAAGTTACAGTTTGGGTGATAACTCCACTCTGCAGGTGGTTTAGTTATAATCCACTCTCCACGTACTGTAGATGACCAATTCAATAATTTTCCCAAGACCAAGAAAAAAGCCTCTTTCCCAATCAACTTGGATCAAACCCTGAAGGGATGTTACAAATCACCTTTGAAAACTAATTTAGCAACCTACCATTTAAAATAGTATTACGGTAACTTCTTGTTAGATGAATTTACACTATATGGAGAGAGGAGGTTCACACCTGTATGTCACTTTAACAGGAAGTGACTAGGTGAGTTAAGTCATGGCTTCATGGACCTTATCAAACAATCATGCTATTGTAAATATTGGTTCTCTTTCAAATGAAAATTCTACAACATGCCACTTTATGGCTTTATTTACATTATACAAAAATATTTTTGTTGTTTCTGTATTTATTCTGCAATAAAAACGATTCAGTTGGTAAAACTATACAAACTAAACATTGCTCAATTACTTAAGGTTTTATGTGTTATCTTGTCAGAAATATATGTATACAGATAACAACAAAATCATCTTTTGTCAGTTCACCAAGTTTCCAAATTTTACGTGCCATCTTGAGGAGGTTCTACTAACAATAAGTAAATTATCTAGGCAATGGTTTCTAGTTAAGTCTTGGTTGCCTGTTAAGGGGTCATCCAACCTAACTTTGGTCAATTTTTTGACATTTTTCCCCAATGTCTCAGAAACAGATAAGAGAAGTAAGGAAAGGCAAATTATATATCAAAATAATGAGTAAAGTGCATAGAAAAGGTACATATAATTTTTTTCAGGAAAAAAAGTGAATTTTATGATTTTGAAGAAAATTAATTTGCAAATGGCATAAGTAACGAACCGGTAAAACCACAAAATAATCGGTAATTCGAAAGCCTTGTCCTCAATATAATGATAACATACTACAGACTCGGAGAAAGCATTTTTTTGACACACACTCTGGTGGGTTTTGACGTTTGAATGTAATAACACCAACACAAATTTTGGATGTTCTGGATGTGGCCATGTTTCAATGATGTTTATTCCGGTCATGTGATTACGATGTGGTTCTTGCAGAAATACTCAATTTAGGCAATCGTAAGAATGCAAGGACGTGATCACGTCCTTTATTTGTTCGAGACAATGTATGAGCGGATTTGCAAACAGGTGACAGCAAATACTTGAGCTGTTAATGTCATAACTGCAAAATATGGTTCGAAATTCCCTCTTGTGTTTACAGGCCGTCTGAACTTTTTTGTTGACAAAAAATCTGAATTATTGCGCACTAGAAAGACAACATGAACCACTTGTAAAAAAATAACCGAGTGTATAAAATTGGGACAATACACATAAAATAAGGCAATATTCATAACAAAGTAAGCAGAATGCTTCAGAAATCACTTTTTCACGAAGTATATTCCAAGTGACCTGGAACTATATTGATTGAACGTGTTGATTTCCCCCTGATGGTGTGAAGTTATTTACTTCCTAGTAACCATGGAATTTCAGGCGGGTATGTTTGATGTCTGCAAAGGACCGATTGAAGATGGGGTGAAAATGATGCATTCATGCTTTTAAATAAGGTGCGCTTGGATGATGCTGAGAATTTAGTTTTTTCTTGCAACCAACCAAACTAACACAAGTGTCGATCAGTGTCTTTTGTCATCATTTTACACTGGCAAATGTGACAAATCTCCTTCACCGGAAACTTATCTCCCAATTTGCATATCACAATAAACATAACCGCTGTCAGCATGGCCGTGTGGTCAAAACCGAAACGAATTATCGAATCCACGGCCAAAATTAGCTACAATTGGCTTTTAAACAAATGAAATACACGAAATATTCGCAATTTCTTCATTATCCATGCCGAGTAACTTTTTAACCAGACCACATGCGTTCAGTTTCGTTTGACGGCATCAAACTGATATTGTTTGTGGTAATTAATAGTATGAGAAGGCAAAGGAAGCCAAATACTTCCCATCAGTAGCATCATCTATAAATTAATTAAAATTGATAATTCCCTTTATTTTACTGAAATTATGAATTTATAAGGTGGGTGTGTTGCGATTATTATGCCCCATACCTGGCAGTTGGAAAATCAAAGGTGCATCTAGGGCCGTGCAGTGCCAGTGGTAACCTCTGTCCTCTTACCCATTCATCATTACATGTACCAACATTCTCCCTTGTATCTCAACCACTGCCACTCCAATTTGAAAGATATTTGGTGTTGTGATCGAGCATCATGGGGAAACAATGCCTGTGTAGCTGCTGTAGCATGTGTTTCTTTCCACATTTTTTCAGAGTTGTACTTTTTCAC
Organism: Pictodentalium vernedei; assembly: GCA_031216915.1. NCBI lineage: Eukaryota > Metazoa > Mollusca > Scaphopoda > Dentaliida > Dentaliidae > Pictodentalium > Pictodentalium vernedei. Next base: position 21,877,141 of record CM062288.1, on the reverse strand, counting down.
TCTTTTGAGTTAGAAAATTTTGTTTATAAGTATAACTAATTGATTTGTTACAATTTGTTGCAAAGTGCCTGCTGATACCCTCAAATGTATTGCTACAAAATATTTCTGGTGAAGATTCTGTTCCTATTATCAAGCAACAACCTAATGAATATTCTGTATAAAGCCACCAATCTGATGTTTGACACTTTTATTAGAGCGGTTTTGAAGGCTTATGTAACTCAAAATGTTGATTATGGCAGGACTTTTCTATTCACCCATTAATCGATAAATTAAGTGTTATGGTTGGAAGTAAGAAGCATGAAAGGTCCAGAACTAAATGTCTAAAAAGAATATTTTGCAGTGTAACATGATTTTTGCAGGTACACTTATTTGGAGGGTTACCTGTCTGATAGTGTTTGGAACATGTGTGGCCAGGATCTTCAAAAAGAAAAAATGAGTTAAACTTTGAGAAAAAAGGCATTTGCCTTGAGTGCCAGAGGTAGAGTCATACACGTTAGAGAGTCACCCCTGGACGTCCCCTTAACCCTCCACCCAACGTAATGGTCAAAACCATCCAGTGCTATTCTCAAAACTCGCCAATTAATTTTCATTATTTTTTTCATTTTTTGTCTCAAAAACATAGGTTATGACCCCTTGTAGCTTATGAAAGTCATCTCACTGGATCACACATAAATTTTCTCAGAAAGGTGGTATAAACAGTAGAAGGGAGCAGTGGCAGCAGGCTCAGTAGGTAGGGGTGCAGGCTGCAAGCCGAGAGGTCCTCGGTTCGAACCCCACCTGCGGCAATTGCGTTGTGTCCTTGGGCAAGACACTTCACTCCCACTGCCCACGTGGGAGCACAGTGGCACTGTGTACTAAGGTATACTGCACATCGATGGTGCACATGTCTTCAACCAATTCTAACTCTGCTTGTGTGGAGTTAGTATGTTGGGAAGCTGACAGTTGCTTGCCATTGCTTGATGGTTTTCTCCAGGTACTCCGGTTTCCTCCATTCATAAAACTGTCGTGGTTATGATTAGCCATTGTGCAGAAATATGTGCCCTTAAATGCCAATAAATAAATAAATATTCTGATGAGATGTTGCTGACAATTAGTTATTGTCTGGGAGGAAACTCCATGCCATGGGTGTTTTATTAATAATCCCCTATCCATGTACTGTAAGTGGTTTGGTAAACTGCAAGGTTCTTGAATTTGAGCAGTTTTAAAACCCCAAAATACTTTAGGTTTCAGTATAGTAGAACCTGTCTTGAGAGACCACACTTTTTGCCAGGCAAAAATGGTCTCTCAGAACAGGTGGTCTCTCATGACAGGTCCACTACAGAGTAAAATAGCCAAATGTTACAGGGTCATATTGGTCTCTCAAGACAGGTGGTCTCTCATGACAGTGGACTATTAAGATTTGACCTACTCTTAGAAACCACTCCCTAAACAGACAAGACTCCATTTATTTCCCAATTTAATACATTACAATATGGATTCTGTTATATCCAGTAGTATTGCATTTATATATGTACAATGTTGCCAAGAATAAGAAATGAAAGCATAGCAGTTTTGAAAGCAAGATTTCTTAACTCTTTGCATACTGCTGGGGGGGGGGGGGGGGGGGGGGGGGGGTAGGGGATACTCCTGCCCAGGACAGGAAAGCTCTTGCCACGAAAATAAGTAAAAATTGAACACATTTAAGCAAATTTGCCGACGTAAATTCTATTGATTTTTTTACCAGTGATTTCTTGGTTTCAGTAATTGTTCAGCAAATTTAGTCTTGGCTGCTATATTGTAGCCATGACTAGATTTGATGAAATTTTTTTTTAAAATACTCGGCCATAGTAAGCGTTAAAATTAAGTTGACAGAGTGATGAAGTTGTAGGTAAGCATAACACGACTGCGATGACCTTGGCATGTTAGAAATATCTGATATCATGATATCTGAATAACAAAGATATCCATGCAAGCCAGAAAAATGAGGTCCCCAGAGGGTGAATTTAGTGATGCTACCCTGCATAGCAGGGTAACATCACTAAATTTACCCTCTGTGAACCTCAGTCTGAATCAGGGTCTCTAAACTAAACAGAAAGAGGTACCCAGAGGGGATAAACTGGCTCACTATGTGGGATTGCATCATCAAATTAACCCTCTGGGGACCTCATTCTGCAAATGTCAAACTGCTTATTTTCAGGCCTGTATCTATGTATAACACTTATCTACAGAGTGGAGGGAGTGGGATGGGGTTTGTGTGTATAGTGCATGAAATACAATATACTCTAAAAGGTCAGGAAATTTTTAAATGATTTCTCCAGACATGGAAAACGATGACTTGAAAAGTGACAAAAATGCAGAAAAGAATTTGAAAAAGTCATGAAATTTAAAAGTGTACAGTTGAATGTAGGACAGTAGCCCCCCAGGATGTTAGCCCCCCCCCCCCCAGCAGAACTTAATGGTCTTAGTGGACACTAGCCCCCCCCCCCCCCCCCCCCCCCAGAAGAGTTTCTTAGTTGGACATTAGCCCCCCACAGAGAAAAAGATAGGTGGATGTTAGCCTCCACTCAGAAAAATTGAAGTGCATATTAGCCCCCCAATTAGTCAACCCCCCCCCCCCCAACTCAACCACCTTTCAAATTCTTTTTTATTATTTCCATTTTACTGGTTGAATACTTCTGTAAACTGTGGTGTTTTATAGTTTTGTTATATGTCTCTACTCATCTAAAAATATTAATCCTCAGAGTCATATTGACTAGAGCTGTCACGATCAAATGATTAATCGATTGTTGATCAGTCACGGCAAAATCGATTAGTATTTTTTGTTGTCGAATAATCGGTAAATTATATCCCATATTAGATGTTTAATAATTAAAAGAAAATTTGATGAAAAAACTATTGTTTCTAAAGGTATTGAGTTAAGAACATCGATGTTAAACCCCAAGAAGCCGTTGGAAGCATTTGTCTTCCAGGTACATTCATCAAAGCTTTGATGTTCTGAATCTTTGAACCGTCAGTGTAATAATCAAGACCGGTCGGCAGTTGCCGACCGGTCTTGATTATTACACTGATGGTTCAAAAGTTCAGAACATCAAAGCTTCGAATGTACCTAAAAGTTGATCGTCTTCGTTGTTTACTTGAGGTAGGTCAGTTGACTTGAACTTCATTTTTATCGACTTCAAAGAGAGGGAGAGGGGTGGGGGTCATCTAGGTACGATTAATTGATTATTATCGATTATTTGCGACGATTAATCGATTCCTAAATTT